>JAJOZX010012804.1:0-100699 GCA_023014485.1 Bathynomus jamesi | reverse complement strand
ATCACTGTCTATGAATAAACATTTTGTTTAGCAAGTTTTTGTTTACTTTTCCTACAAATTATTTTTTAAATATATAACCTTTGGTTTTGCTTCTGCCCAAATTGTTCAGTCTAATGAAGGTCAAGCTTTTCACTTCACCTTAGACCTACAGTTTAACGTGAAATCCAAACCGCAGCCCACCATCTTAACCATTAGGCCACCCAGGGTACCCATTTATCTACCAACCACTTTCTTTATTGTGTGGAAGGATAACCAGCTGGGTTTTGCTGCATGCTGGCTGCCATCACCAGGTCTTGATCCTGGGGCTGATGGATTCATAGTCAGCGACACTAACCACTACACCACCAATTATGATTAATAAAAATGTTATATGCCGATAATTATCTGCCAACAGTAGTGTAGGGCAGCAGTTCTCAACAGGGGGTCCATGAGTTGACTAGATTATATCCAGTGAAACAATTTTTTTCCCTTTTCTTGTAGTGGCTAATTTTGACCTCTAACCAATAACATTTTCTGTTACTTGAAACTTTAAGGTTTCTATAGATTTTTTTTTTTATGACCATCTTATGTTTCCAATTCATGAATTGTGAGTTTTTGGCACAAATGAGCCTCTTCCCGTTTTTATGCTGGTTTTTTTTTTTTATGTAAACATAACAGCAGTAAGTTTTACACATTTTTATTACATTTTTACTCCAACTTTGAAGTATAAATCGAGACTAAAAAACTATACTAATCTGGATACCTCAATTTGTCTATATGCTACTTAATCATAATGCAAAAGATAATTTTTGGAGCCCCCAAAATATCAAGATTTTGATAAGGGGTCTGCAGTACAAAAAAGGTTGAAGAACACTGGTATAGGGTATTTTTTTTTATTTCAAAAAAATTTGTTTGGATCCCACTGCAAAGTAATGGTCATCTTATATTTGGGCCAATACAGTATTTTCTGAAACAGTTGGGCCTAATTTAAAAGGGGCATAGTAACCCCATTAGGACCCAGTGTCAGTCAAGTTACCTTCCATAAAAGATTTCAACATTTGTTCATCACAGAGAATAAGACAAGCTAAAAAGTCATATATACTGGAATAAGGTTTACTAAATTTGGTAATATTTTCAAGTGAAAGGAAATTTTTTTAATTAATTTTCAGTAACATAGGTCTTGCCTGTACTGTGCTTTTATTCCTGTTCATCCTTTTCTATTCTGAAGTCCTTCTCTACCTAACTGAACACCTTTTCTTGCACCCACTCCTTAACATCCCAGCAAACACTGTATGCTTTCCATTGCTTGCTTGAATGCAGTATGGTGCTCCTGCTCTTCCTGCTTGATATTTTTGCAAATGGTCCTTGCTCATTTGATGTCTAGTGTGCAGCTTAGGAAGTCAGTAAATGTTAAGTTTAAAGGTGCAAATTATGACACTAATGAAAATACCACAACTTAACCTAACCAATCATCAAGGACATACACAGTTGACCTAACTGGGCATTCAATAATTTCCCCATACTGGGCATTCAATAATTTTCCCATAGGTTTAATGAAAATATCATGACAACCTTACCAACTAGTTAGGTTAATCGAATGCCACCCAGTTAGGTCAACTGTACACCCTTGATGACTGGTTAGGTTAAGTTGTGATATTTTCATTAGTTTTAACAAAAATATTCTGTCAAAATTGTTACTAACTGAAAAAAAGAAATTTGGGTGCTATAAAGGAAAAGATCCAAAACTACTGATCATCCCTACATTCTATTTGCCTTATTTGTAGCCTCGATTTTATGTACCTAAAACGAAAGATCACCCTGTAATTTTGATAAAGCAGGACATTTATCAAAATTACTACCTGTAAGCAACATGATTTTAAGGAACTTTTGTGCTGTAAAGCAAATACTAATCATTTTGTATGTTCTAAACAGAAAGTAATGGTTTAAAACAATTAGACAGCTATTATAGACAACACAATAATTTACACCTCTAAACATTTTTGAGTTTAATTTACGCCTCTAAACTTAACATTTACCAGGAAGTCATCTGTAGATTAAATACCTAATTCTTATGTTAGGCCTCACTTAGAATACTGCATTTAAGCTTGGTCCCCTCACCTTGACATGATATTGATATGCTTGAATGTGTGCAACATAGGGCAACCAAGCTTATCCCTAACCTAAGAAGATTGGAATATTATAGGGAAAGATTAAAGGAACTGGATATGGAAAAACTATACATGCCTACAACATGGTATCGTATGTGGTACCTTTATTTCTTAATTAAATACAAATTGTTAATTCATTGGATTAAATATCTACAAAATTGCCTTGGAATTGGCAACATAGCCTATTGGGAATGAAAATAATTGCCATACATAGCACCCAATATAGAGGCATTGGGTCCACATAAGAAAAATGCATTATTTTGTATCAAACTTTTCCAGTACTGACGCATGAAAATTACTTTGAGAGAAGATTAGACATCTGGGGACTTTGTAAAGTCAGCAAAATTGAAGACAAAGAAATTTATATTAGCATTAGTCAGGGAGTTCCAAGCTATGCTTTAAGCAAGGGAGACGTAATTAATTTTCCTATAAGTTCTGAGTGAATATAAAACTAATGACTCAAAAAGAATAGGTCTATTCCTTCAGGTATTTAAATATAGTGTTGCCTATATTAATTAAACCAAAAAATCATTGCGTAACTCCATTGTCTGTGGCCCTACATCGAGAGAGATCATCGCGCCCTACAACCAGAAGTAAGGCCCAACAAAATAATAAGGTATGGTAATTTTCCTTCTTTACCATTAGGCAGCACTAAAATACTGAAGGCAAATAAATTTAACATTAACCAAAAAAAAAAAAATACTTAAAGAGGTCTTTTGAAAACCTCCACAAACAACTTTTTAATGAAAAAACGTAGGGTTTTTGTCATTAACTCTACTGATATCTGCTGGAAATTTCCAATGGATGAGGGTGATGGCAATAAACCATAACCTTATATACCTTTTTTAAACTGGGTATGTTTAGCTTTGAGAGACATTGTTTGAGGGGAGATACAATACAGCTATTCAAAATGTTTTCAGGTTTGGACAATTTAAATGTAAGTAACTTCTTCTCATTAGAGATTCATGGAATAACTTGAGGGCATAATATGAAAATTAGAAGAGAGACTGGTTAATATTTGTTTTAACACAAACAGGATCTTGATATGATGCTATAATAATATGAATCCTTATGTAAAATAATGCAGAAAACTAGGTTTCATATGTTGTGCAAATTATTCTAAAGCGAACTGAAAACTTATTTTGAAATATGATTTCTTTGTTGCCATGGGTATGTGCAGCGGGTGTGACTTTGAAGACATAATTTGCCTTATTGGTGTTCTTGTTCATGATCAAAAAGCTTTGACTTTCTTTCCTAATTACAGTGTTATTTAAAACTAACTAAAACCTGGGTCTGGTTAGTTTAGGTTAGGTCAAGACTTCCCTCACCAGAAAGCATTTTTCTTTGGTAAATTTAAGCATTTGGAAGGAATCTGAGATCCATTTCTTGTGAAAAAATAAGTGTTTTTCCAGATATTTTCATCAGCATCAAAAATGAAAATATCTCAAAAACTACTCATTTGCACAAGAAATGGATCTTGGATTCTTCGAAAAAACATCGAAATTACACAAATACTTTCTGACAGTAGAAAAAAAATGTTGCTTATGTGCTAAAATGAATAATTACTGTACCACAGACTTGTGGACTTGACCTATGAAAATACTTTTTCAGTCATAAAGTATGTACCTAGTAGGTTTTTAGAATAACTTGCCATATGATGTAAATATTAACTCCTTAGTTAGTTTTAAGAAATGCCTTCATGAAAGAAAGAGACAGTTTGTAGATTATTATAATGTATATTCTTAGCTTAAGTTATGTAGGCTACTTTGGTAGTTCTGTAAATAGTTGTATGTTAATTGAATGCAGTATTTTAAGTGAGGCCTAACATAAGAATATTATAATTTACAGATAACTTCCTTACTCTTATAACTAACAATCCTCTTAATAATATCTAACATTTTATTTGCTTTATTTCTAGCCCCTAAGCACTGCTTAGAAAATTTTAGATACTACTACCTATAACACCAAGATCTTTTTCCTGTCTAACATCCTCTAACCAATTCCCTTGCATCTCATAACTAAAGTTTTCATTATTTTATCAAAATGAATGACACTGCATTTTTGAACATTGAATTCCATCTGCCATTTACCAGAAATGGGGTTGATTATGATTATAATCACATGATTAGGCTGTAATCATAATCTAATCAACTATTTTGAAATGCCAATCATAATCTAATCAAATATTTTGAAATGCTATAATCATTAGGGCGAGTGAAAAACTCATTTTTCGAATTTTCAAATTGGCTAGTGTGGAAAATGTGTGGAGTAGTGAGGAAATAAGCTGGTATAAATTTAAAATCATAACATTAATATCTTCAGGTGCCACAATGACCTTCAATATTGAAAAAAATTGAAAAAAGCAGATTTTAACCAATAATTACAGAAGAGTCCACGATGCACAATAGACAAGAATTTATTCACACTTGTATAAAAATAGCTCAGTCAACCTTTAAAAAAAGTTTCTATTCTCTAAAAACAGTTTTCTATAGTCAGCTCACTCAGCTGTCACGTGAGTACCTCGGTTCAGTGTAGCTGTCGCTCTCGTAGCAGGTGGGTGTTCTGTTGTTGGCGTTACTCAGATAGTCTAAACTATATTTCTTATATATTTTGCATTTCTGTATTGTGTTGCCCTAAGTTTGCCATGTACTATTAACTGAAATTAACGTATAATTGATATTAGCTCTTCTTTTTCAGATTTGTATACTTTCAAAATGTCTCAAGTTTGTGCAAAATCAACCAGGGCCTCAACTGAGTGCCCCATGTTTGGTATGGGGGAAGATTTGTGGCACAGGAATCTTCCTACATACGAAGGAGTTTTTAAATATTACTTGTTTGTAAGAAACGATTTGAAACAGAATACTAATAAAGATCCTTCAATATCTCAAATATTAGAACAAGTTGTTGATAAATTGAAAACAATTTGGGAAAGTGCTTCCATCCCAATTCTGTCAGACAGGCGAATTGAAACAATGTTCAGAAGCTACCACGAAAAGTATCGTGTCATTATGAAGCCATACCAAAGCAGAAAAAATTCTGAAGCTTACAAAGCAAAGATTGATATGTTCAAAAAAGAAGCACACACGAAACTTTTTGACATTGCAGCATGCAAGTGCAAAGTACTAACACAATGTTCTTGTCCCAAAGAAAAAACGGTTCCAAAGGAAGAAGTGACGTTCCTCTTAGATCAAAGGAGTGAAAGAAACCTGTTTATTGATAGAGTAGATATTACACTCTCAAAGAAAAAAGCATCTACGTTGCTAAGAAAGCAAAAAGAAGCTGAGAGGCTCACCAAAGAATCTTCACAGGAGAAATTGCAGGATACAAATGTTGAATTATCATCATCGACATCAAATAGTGAAAGTGAATCTGGCGAAATATCAGACGATACATTTCCAGAGCCAGTTAGCTCGAAGAGAAAGCTCGAACAACCTGAAGAACAATTATTCAAGAAAAGGAAAACTACAAATCTACCTTCAGTGGCTACTGCTTGTGACAGGACTGCAGTTTCAGATCGAGCTGCAGCATTCATTGTTAGTGCAGTATTGCAAGATATTGGAGAAGTTTCTATTGACAATACATCTGAAGTAGTGGATAGGAGTAAAATCAGAAGAGAAAGACAAAAGAAGAGATCAGAAATTATGAAAGATCAAAATCAGGTCCCAATCAGAGGAATCTATTTTGATGGTCGAAAAGATTCTACACTCTTCCAAGAAAAAAAAGAGTCCAAAGTATATCAGAAGAAGGTAACAGAAGAACATATCACTTTAGTGAGAGAACCTGGTTCAGATTATTTGGGCCATTATTCTGTGAATTCTGGATCAGCTGAAGAAATATGTAAAGGAATGTTTGAGTATATTGGAAATAATGACATGAACCTGGAAAACCTTGTTGCCATTGGATGCGATGGTGCAGCAGTCAACACTGGAGAAAAGGGAGGCATTATAAGGCTTATAGAATTGAAGCTGAAGAAGCCAGTTCAACATTTAGTGTGCCAGCTCCATGCCAATGAATTGCCATTACGCCATTTAGTTGCAAAGCTGGATGGAAAAACATCTGGCCCCCCGCGGATTCACCGGTCCTATTGACAGGGAATTAGAGAACTGTGAGAGTCTTCCTATTGTCAAGTTTGAAAGGATTGATGCTGAGGAACCAACTGTAGACTGTGAAGATCTTAGCACCGACCAAAAATATCTAATTGATATTCATCAGGCCATAACAAAGGGATATTGCTCTCCAGATCTTGCTCATCGTAGTCCAGGCAAAATGGCACATTCACGATGGCTGACTACAGCAAATCATTTGCTTCGTCTATACGTTTCAACTGTAAGTCCATCTGAGAACCTCATGAACATTGCTTCTTTTATAATGAAGGTCTACATCCCAATGTGGTTTTCTATTAAGCAAAGTACGTCTTTTGTCAATGGCTCAAAACATGTTTTCAAAACTATTGAACTAACAAGAACACTGAATGACGAAGTAAAGGATATTGTAAACCCTGTCATACAAAGAAATGCATTTTTTGCAAATCCAGAAAATATTCTAGCATCAATGATTCATGATGACCGCAGCGCCATAAGAGAATTAGCGTGGAGGCGAATAAAGAAAGCAAGGCAAACAAACAAGGAAAAAGTTGTGAGGCATTTCACAGTACCTGTTATTCAATTTGAAGCTACTGATTATACTGATTTAATTAATTGGCAAAAATGCATTGTCACTGAACCACCTGTGACAAGACACCTGACAGAAAATGAGATTGAAGAATTCATAGAAAACAAGAGTACCCCTCCATTCGAGAAATTCCCTTGTCATACACAAGTAGTAGAAAGAATGGTAAAATTAGTGACTGAAGCATCATCAAAAGTATTTGGATTGAACGCGCGAGATGGCTTCATAAGATCAACACTTCAGTCACGTAAAAAAATGCCATCATTCGAAAGTAAAGTTGAATATAAAGTTTAAATAAAACGTTAATAGAAAAAAACATGCGCAATGATGGGTGGTTGGGAGGGCATGGGTGGAGCTCGACACGCAGCCACCTCCTCGTGGTGAGTTCTGGATTATTTAGATCATTAATCAAAAGAACATTGATCTAAATAAACTAAGAGCTGC
Organism: Bathynomus jamesi; assembly: GCA_023014485.1. NCBI lineage: Eukaryota > Metazoa > Arthropoda > Malacostraca > Isopoda > Cirolanidae > Bathynomus > Bathynomus jamesi. The sequence goes on along the minus strand of JAJOZX010012804.1, from coordinate 93,440 downwards.
GTAATTCAGTAACTATTTTGGTAATTGGAACACTTAATATATAATAATAACAAGTAAGTTTCAGTTATTGTACTAATGCAGAATATAAGAAAATCATTATATTTCACTTTTTTCGACGGCTTTGTGGCACCTGAAGATATAATTTTGCAGGACTAATATTTATGCACAGTCATTATCTATAGCACCCACATATTTTCCGCACTAGCCATATTTGAATTTCGAAAAAAAGTTTAAAAACCTCATTTTCGATCCACCCTAAATTAATCATAATCAAATCATAATGAACATTAGAAAATGCTGTAATCATTGACAGTTATTGATTTGATTTGAATTTTAGTTAAGTTCTGGTAACACTGCCACCAGGTTGCTTTAAGGAGCTTATGTTTCTCAAATGTAATAAGCACAGTAGTACTAGTAGTATTAGCATACCAAGTGAATCTGATTAGACTCAGTAGATTTGCATTTAAATGTTAATGTGATTGACTAACTGTAGTGTTACAGCAGATGTTACAGTTACCAGTGAAAGGTTTTGGATTAATGAGTGTTATTTAACATGTAGCATATTACTGCTTTTATATTTGATGAGTTGACAGGCATAAAAATTGCGTGATAATGGCATTATCATATGTAATTTTATTGCATGTAATAATGCAACTTAGCATTATCATAATGCTATGATAGTAGATAGTATCGAGATGAGTGTGTGCCATATACTGATGCTTTCTGAGTTATTCATTGTAGATTGTACAATTATAATTCAAAATAAAATACAGTACATTGAATTTGATTAGTGATTTCTCATTTTGGATCTGGTAATTATGTCGCAAATGACATGGCCTGAAGTTGAAATCAAAAATACATTTTTCTAGTGTATTTTAGTGTGCTCTGTTCAAATATAATCTTCATTCCTTGTGCAAATGAACAGAAATACATGTTTGGGCCATGTAATGACAACTGTATTTCTGTTCATTTGCACAAGAAATGAAGGTCATATTCAAACAAAACACACCAACATACACTTCAAAAATGTATTTTTGACTATATTTTATACAATAAAGCATAACCTAACATGTTCATGTTACGAGATCTCGTAAACAACGCATTACCACAGGAAATGTGCAAAATACCTCAAAATTAACCAGAAAAGTTTGCTCTCATCATTTTTGTTTAAACTAACAAAAATATCATAACTTAACCTAACCAATCATCAAGGGCATGCAGTTGACCTAACTGGGCATTCAATTAACCTAACTGGGCATTCAATTAACCTAACTGGGCATTCAATTAACCTAACTGGGCATTCAATTAACCTAACTGGGCATTCAATTAACCTAACTGGGCATTCAATTAACCTAACTGGGCATTCAATTAACCTAACAGGTTAATATTGGTTATTTCACCTAAATATCTTCTGATCTTTTCATATTAGGCACTCACTGTCACATTTTGGGCAAGTTAAGGATAAGAGAATAATGCTGTATTTGATAAAAACATTCAATGCTTTTTCTTCATCTAGGGCACATGACGAATCAAGTTCTCAAAGTCAAAACCACACAAATGGCACATCATAATTCTATCACAAACACCACCAAACTGAATCCAATTAGAAAAAAAATAGCCAGAACAGAACACAACGAACTAATTAAGTCGCATAGTAGTGAAAAAATAGCCCAAAAATGAGTGTATTTATATATATATTATTAGTATCATAATTTTCACCATAAATATGCATTTGCACAAAAAATGAGTGACAAATTTGAATAAAGCAACTAAAACTACCTCATAAAAAGTTATTTTGATTTACAGGTCCAGCTCATGTCATTTAAAACATATTAACCTGGGATCTTTTCTTTTATAACACCCTCACTTTTTTCTTTCCTGGTTAGGTCAACTGTACACCCTTGGCAATTGGTTAAGTCGTGATATTTTCATTACAATTAATGAATATTTTTAAAAAATACTAACAAATATTTTAACAAAAATATCATAACTTAACCTAACCAATTGTCAAGGGTGTACAGCTGACCTAACTGGGAAAGAAGAAATTGGGGGTGGTGTAAAGGCAAAGATCCCTTCTTTTTGTAGCAACACAGCAAATATATACATAAAAAAAAATTAGACTAACATGAACTTAGACGTAGCTCATAGTGTAAACTAATCCACTTCTTGTTATACTCTTCATATTTTTTTCTCATCTTCTCTTTACTTGCATGTCTGTGGTTTGCATGGTATGACAGTGTTTCTTTGAGTTAAGAACTTAAGACTGTTTGCATGGTTTGTAAGCATTTTTATTTTACTTCTTTTTATCTTTCACCCCTTTCCTATTCTCTTCGACTATTTTTCTGACTTGTCAGCAGATGATAATGGCGAGTCTTTCTCTCTCATTTTCTGAATGAATGTTAACCTATGAATGATAGGTTTTGTTACTTAACCACTTATTCTCTTCTTTCAACTCTATTTTCTTCTTTTAACCCCTTACTCTCTTCTCTCTCTCAGGCTAACCTTAGAGTAGATCTTAGGGTCTTTGTTAGCTTTAGCTTCTGTAGATCTGTAGATAATACATATTAAGTTGCACAAACTATACACCAATACCATACTCTTATTACTTTAACTCTATAATCACAGTCATAATCATAATGAAGTATGGTAATCATAAACACTCATAATCAAGATTTGTTAAGCCCCACCAGAATCATGATTATAATCATACCGTAATCAACATTCTTCAAAGCCCATAATCATGATTATAGTCATAATCAAGATTTTTCAAGGCCTACAGTCATAATCAAAATCATAATCAAATTTTGTAATCAACCCCATGTCTGCCATTTACTAGCCCAAGCAACTAATCCATCAAGATTTTTTGCAGTTTATAAGAATTTTCTATATTTGTAACTGGGGCAACTACTTTCGTATCATCTGCAAATTTAGAAATTTTACTACCTACTCCCTTCTCTAAGTCATTTAGATATAAAACAGAGATTAATGTACCTAAAACTGATCCCTGTGGTACCCCCCTTTTCACTTTCTACCACCCAGATTCATGGCCATTTAGAATTACTCTCTGTTCTCTGGCTTTTAACCATTTTTCTACCCAATTTATAACTGACCCCAATATCCCATGAGCTTTTAATTTATACAGAAGTCTCCTATATATGGAACCTTGTCAAATGCTTTACTAAAACCCAAATAAACATTTACAGCATTTCCATTATCTACCTGATCAGTTACAAACTCTAAAAAGTCTAAGAGATTATACTAACAAGACCTTCCTGATCTAAATCCATGTTGTGAACTTGAAATAAGATTAAAATTTTCCAAATTATCTTTAATATTATTCTTTATAATTCTAACTGGTATCTTTCCTACCAATGATGTAAAAACTAACAGGCCTATAACTTCCTATCACCTTACTACCCTTTTGGCAAATGGGTACTACATTTTCTTCTTTCTATTCATCTGATACCTCTACATAATTAAGAGACCCAGCAAACAAAATAGTTAGTACCTCAGATAAACTTTCTTCCCCTTCTCTGAGAATCCTAGCATATATATCATCAGGTTCAGCAGCTTTATTTGACTTCAATGTATGAATCACTTGCCTAACATCATCCTTTCTTATATGAATATGATCAAGAATGCCTAAATTTACAAAATCTAAAGAATTAAAATCAAAGTTATTTAAATTTTCTTCAGTAAAAACAAAGCTAAAATGATTAAAAATACCAACAATTTATCCATCTTTTTCAAACATCCTATCATCATGTTCTATTGGGCCAATCCTATCATGCTTTTTATTATTATATTTATAAAAACTAAAGAATTTCTTTGGATCTTTATTGCTATTTCTAGCTAGATTTTATTTCACTATGCCTTTTGCTCTTTCTAATCAAACTATTTAGCTTTACATTATATTTCATTTGGAAAACATGAAGCCACCCGGGCCTAGCAAGGTAATTCAAGTCATGAGCTTCTCTCTTGATTGCCTATAATTATCCAAGTCCAAAATACTATCACTGCCTTTAAATTCCCTAAATGCCCTTTTTTTATTTTTTATTATTTTAGCTATTTCCCTATTCCACCACAAAGGTTTCCTTATTCTGTTATTCCTAACAGTTCTGAAAGGAATACACCTACATTGCACATCCTCTAAAATTTCTTTGAATCTTGACCACATCTTGATAGCATTTTTATTGGCAAATTCATTATCCCACTTTACTGAGCCTAACAACCTAAATTTACTATAGTCACCCTTTGAGAAGCAAGGGACTGACTAGATGATCACTTTTGACTAGATCCCTATTTAATTCTAAGTTAAAACATACTGCAAGTTCCCTAATAAGCTCATGATCATTGGAAAGAGCCAGAGCTAAGTTTGCTTGATCACTAGTTGGTTTGTCTACAAATTGCATTAGAAAACAATCATTACAGCAGTCAATGAAGTTACCTTCCCTATTATTTTCTTTTAAAAGGCTCTAATCTATATGAGTCAGGTTGAAATCTCGCATAATTAATGTTCTAGCACTACATCTTTTGAAAATGAAAAGGTTTATTGGCAGACTATAGTCCATATGACAAATATTACTAATACAATGACAGTTCATATACTAAGGATAAAAATATATACAACTGATTAGAAATAATACAGTAATGTCAAAGTTAAGTGGAGCTACAGACAGACATTTTCATACCAAGAAGTCCATAGCTTAGAGGATAAATGGCAGGACTCATGGATAGCTTGGATAATTGGGTTGGTTGACTTTTTAATTTTTTGCATTAGACTGTATTGAGCATGTCTTGTTACCTCTGGGAAGCTTGGGACATTGTGGGTAGCAAACATTTGCGAAGCTGAGTATCTTGGGTAATTTATGTAAGATTCTAAGAGACCTGTTGTACAGCAAATTTAGAGTTCTGCCAGAACCTTTTTTATAATTCACCCAGAGTTGCTGTCCGTATATATTACTGCAGAAAGTACCCTATGAAAGAGTGTGTCTTTAGCTTCACTTGTACAGAACCAGAAGTTCTTTATAGTCATATTCGCTTTAGCACAAAGGCTTTGAGATTGTTTTCTTATATCTGAGTCATCACTCAAGGAGCTGGTAATAGTTGACTTAAACTCTTGTACTTCCTCAATTACTTCACCTTTCATTTTAAACCTAATGTCAGATGGCTGTATATAGCTTCTAGGATGAAATTGCATAACCTTAGTTTTTGTAACATTGTAGAGTTCTGCTGATTCACATTTCTCAAGTCTTTTTCTCCAGCCACTCAGCTTTCACAGCCTCTAAGTCTAATTAAGTCAATCTAGTCAAGCATAGGCAGATACTGTAATTCATGAAAAAGTGCTTAAATCATTGTAATAGGGCATCTTGCCAGAAACAGCTCTGGGCTAGTGTTAAAACCTAGTCCAGTATTCAGCCCTGATAGTCCCTGTCATGACTCCAAATTTGAAAAAATTTACTGGAGCACAGCTCTGAATTTACTTTTTTTCCCCTTACACCACTAGATAGGTTAATGATAGTAAACTCTTGAATTGATGACATACCAATTACAAATTGTTTTAGCTAAACATAATAATACAATAATGTACAGTTTATAACTCACCTTAAGTTTATTTATTCATTGCAGCAGCAACAGTGGACGATGTTAGACCTTGCATGTAGGCATTTGTTGTGAATTTACCGCCATGTATGCTTGGCCACTGATCAATGGCTTTCTGTGTGATCATTACAGCAGATCTAGTGTCTGGAGCTGGACCCTCCTTCACAATTCTGCACAGCTTAGTCAAATGAGATGGCTTAATGGATCCTTTGTGTTCAACAATGTAACCAAGAATGGAGAATGTCCCTTCAGCTGGTGCTTCACTCCAGGCAGTTGATCCATCTTTATCAAAATGCTTTAATCTCTCTGTGATTCCTTTCCACAGCTGTTCTATATATTCTGTCAGCCAATTTATCACCGAGTCTTTTGAAAACTACTTTCAGATCTGGTTCTGGATGGTCTAGCAACTTCAGCAACCTGGTAGTAATCAGAACGTTTCTTGATGTATTTGTAAACTTCATTTAGGATGTAATCCTCAGCTGTTAGTTCCGTTTGCTGCCCTGTGGTATCGTCAGAGCTGGGCAGTATTTAAATATGTATTTAAATATGTATTTAAATATGTATTTAAATATGTATTTAAATACATTTGTGTATTTAGAACTGTATTTATAAATACATTGTTTTTCATGTATTTAAATATAGTATTTAAATACTTTAATGAGTATTTAAATATAATGTATTTAAATACTCAAAATATAAAAATGTAAATACTTTTACTGGTTTAATACACGTTCTGTACTAGCACAGTACGACGCGTCGACAGTGTAGTACAGCATGGTTCATGTTTCAACGTGTCAGTTCAATCAGTTGTGTGCCACTCTTAGTCGAAAGCGGTTGATTTCTTTATCGTGTGTGTGTCATGGCTTCAACAAGCAAATCCAGTGAATCAAACAGTGATATATCTGCAGATAACAATTTAGTGCACCCTCTGTTTGATGGAAAATACTTTAAAATTAAATCTAAAGACGGTAATAAGGTAAAGTGCACCTGCTTGCTGTGTAAACACGAAGTCTCTGCTGCAAGCAATGCTAAACGAATCTGTACACTCTTCCTTTATCAAGCATTTTATATTGTTGTTACTCATGAATTAGTGAATGCATATGTTAAAATTTGTATATATTTAAAATGTATTTAAATACAATTGATGTATTTTGTATTTAATATCTAAATACATTCGTAAAATGTATTTAGTATTTAGTATTTAAATACATTTCTCCCATGTATTTAGTATTTAGTATTTAAATACATTCAATATATTTATTGCCCAGCTCTGGGTATCGTGCTTAAATTCAGAAACTACATCATTTGCATTTCCTCCATTAGCTAATTTGGAAATTGTTTCCATCACTCTTAACATAACAGTTTTCCCTCCTTTATAAAATATATTTTCTACAAATTCTGCACTAACTATGGTTTTTTGAGCTACTTGCAACATAATCTTTGTTACATAGGAAATCAATACATAGAACTTGGCACTAATTTCTTTCTCTTGTGGATGATAAAAAAAAACACAATTTTCCACAAATCTGTCAAATTGATCAAATTCGTAATTAACCATGCGAGTATCAGATTTGAGTTTTGGTCTCTTAAAACCAATGATATTGTCAAGAACCATATTGGTATAGTCAAGGCCTGATCTCAGATTTGAAGAGTGATTCTGAATAAAGTCTAAAAGCTCACTTAGTTTACAAATTTTCTTCAATGCATCAACGTGGGCTCTGTTCACAAGATGCATTAGTCCCATCGAAATTTGAAATTTTCTCCAAACAACTTTTTCATTTCATTTTTAAATGGCTCGTTGTCCTTACAAAAAGCCCCATCTCCAACCATTCCAGATACCTTGGATTTAATTGCTTCTTCAGATAGTTTCAAGTGATTAGGAGACTTCAACACATCAAAAATTTCATTGGCCAAATAAACTCCTGATTTGCTGCGTACTAAATTTATCCCAGCAAGTTTTACAGTCTTATCTTCTTCACTCATAACTAATACAACTAGCATGCTTAATCCCCAAATTGTTCCAATGTCAGCTGTTATTGTTACTGAAGTTTGTTCTAAGAACAACTTTACAGTTTGTTCTTTAAGTTGATTATCTAATAGCTCACAAATTGTCTCGCACGCATGTGTGCTATGATTCAAATTTCCAACCTCACAACCTGACCTATGTAATACAGCTAGAAGTACTGGATATAGAGCCCATGCAGTGTTTGTTTTCATTATGTAGTATAAGATGTTGCCACATAAGTCTTCTATGCGTTTAGTAGTGTTCCGAGAAGATGTTTTCATCACTTCATAAACAGCAGCTCTTTGATGATGCTGAAGTTTAATTAAATGTCTCTTCAGGTGGGTTTTCAGATTTCTAAACCATCTCTCTTGATTTTCTCCTTGTTTGCATACATAGGTTAAATCTTTAACATTGAAGTAACCTTTTATGTTAGAATGTTTGTCTGAAGCACATGCTTTGGGGTCTGTGCAAGCTATGCAATATAATGTAAACATTTTATCATCAGAAGCATCATCAATATCTTCTTGATTATCATCATCTTCATCCTCAACAGCTATATCTACATCAGGCATATTAGTGTCACTATTTGCAATGTTTTCCATTATATCACTTGGTACTGAAAATGAATCATCAGCATGCCCTAGATCCTTCTTTTCCACCAATTTGAATGTAGATTTGATCAAATCATTGTTCAGGATTTCTTGTATTGATTTACACTTGCTTAAATGGGCTATGGAAATGTCAAATTTGTTGCTTTTTGCCTTATTAGATTTGGATGCAACACTTGAACTTGAAGGCATATTTTGACTCTTCTCTTTATTAACCACAACAGCTTGGTGAGTTTCTTTTGTTAGGCGCAAAATTGCATTCAATGTCTTCTGGATTTGGGAATTTTCAAATTCCTCTAAAGCAGTTTTGTTAGTCTGATGCGCAGATTCCTCACTTACCTTTTGTTTCTTAGGTGGAGGAGAAGCACTTTCTTCAGTCTGTGAAACATCTAGTGAAAAAGTTTCATTTTCTAGATTAGCAGTTGATGAAGTTGGTTCATTTTTCTGAGGTCTAGCACTAGCACATTTTGTGAACAAACTAAATGACTGCTTTGCCGTATCTCTTTGCTGCACTTCATCCTGGTATTTCTTTACTGCAATATCTAAGCTGTGGGCCCAAACTCTGGGACCTCTTGTATTGTAACAAATATTTTTTTTGGAATTAAAATGTTCCTCCCAGTTTTGCTTCTTTGAATATTTGTTCTTGCATTGACCACAAAAGTAACCCCTTTTAACACCCTCACTTTTCTCTCCAACTTCATCAATATTAGGATCCATTATTGACTACCTGAAAAATACAAAATAAGTAAAAGTTAGTATAGTATGGTAAAAGTGAGTAAAAGTAAGTAAATATAGTACAATGAAAGTAAGTAAAAGTAAGTGCTTTAAACTTAGTAAAAGTAAGGAAGAGTAAGTAAAAGTAAGTGCTTTAAACTTAGTAAAAGTAAGGAAGAGTAAGTAAAAGTAAGTTTAAACTTAACTAAACTTTTCAATTCTAGAGTCATGGTGGATTACTTAAAACCGCACAAGTAATTATCTGGCCAATTTATCAAACCTGGCCGAGATCAATGGAACATAGTCCAATCCTGATAATTTTATATTAAAAAAATATACGTTTTAATAAAATTTTAATTATCAAAACATTGAAGCTTAACAAAAAATAAAAATAATTGTTAAATATGGAATTACCAACTAAACTTAAAATAACTAAATTTGTAATTTAAAAAAATTGGTTTGTACAAGAACGTATACGCAAAAAAATTGCATAACGTCTAGTGGATGAACAAAACCCAAACCCAAATTTACTTTTTCTCATGGTCAAATTTACTGGAGCAATGCTCCCAAGATCCCAGGAATCTGGAGTCATGGTCCCTGTTGAACTCAAGAAAAGGCAAGATCATAGTCTATTACTGAAGCCAGAAGGTACCATATGTTTTGAAGTTTGGCACTAAGGATCATGAACTTAAGTGCTCCTTCTAGGCAGACAATCCAGTGTTGTGCACAAGTCCAAATTTCTTGAAGCATTGCCAGTGTGCTTTGGCTTATAAACCTTTAATTAAGCTATTTCCTGTGAATTTATTAAGTGCCTATACATGTTGTCTTGTCCAGATAAATTGGGAAATAAACAAGTGATAAGAATTCCAGTAAATACAAGACTGTTAAAATCTAGAAAGTTAAGACCCTCCAAAGGTTAAGAAAGTTATTTAGAATTCTAGGGTTTTGTACATAAATCATCTTTATATGCTCATTATCCTCACTAACCTTATTAACCCCATCATCATTTAATTTAAGATTAAAGTTTCTTATTGTCTACAACCTCCAGAATACATTTTAAATAATTATTGATACAGTTTTTTGTTCAAGTCTAGAAATGGGAGGTTTCAAGTTGTTCTATTAAATCAAGTTATAAATAAAACTGAAAAATCTAAATTTCTAGTTTGCTTTCTATAAATCATTAAATATCAGTTATGTTATATGATGGGGAGATCAGTTCCACATTTGATCATCACAGGGAATAAGACTAGATAAAAAAGTCGTACACTGGAATAAGGTTTACTAAATTTGGTGATATTTTCAAGTCAAGGGAAAATTCTTGAATTAATTTTCAGTAGCATAGGTCTTGCCTGTACTGTGCTTATTGCCTTATTCCTGTTCATTCTTGTTTGTCCTGAAGTCCTTTCTCTTCCTTTTCTGCCTGAACACCTTTTTCCTTGCACCCACTCCCTTAACATTCCGGCATATACCGTTTGCTTTCCATCGCTTGAATGCACTGTGGTGGTCTTGCCCTTCCTCTTTGACATTTTTGTGAATGGTCCTTGCTCACTTGATGTCCAGTGTACTGCTTGGGAAAAGATCTCCAAGTCCAGCTTCATCTCCTGCCTTCCAGTCTATTCACTTTGCATGTACTTTGTGTCTGGCCAGTAGAATTGGATTCCTACCATAGGAAGAACTGTTTCCAGAGTCAAATCCAGGTGGGTTCTCCAGTTTTCCCACAACAGCATCTACGTATTACGCAACAGATGCAGTCCAGTTAGTAGGGTGCAGGGTTGCCTGATATCTTTATAAATAGAGCCAATTGGCAATTTTAGGCATTATTTTCGTATTCAGTGATCCAAAATTAGTAAAGATCAACTACTTTTATTTCCAAAGCATTTTGGCTGTAGACCAGTGTAATCATCATTATGGCAAACAGACTTCATTAGGATTATTATAAGTAGGAATTATTATATTGAGAACTATAATTTATTATAATAAGTATACATTATGTACAAAATTTCTTATTAAGTTTCAACAACAGCTGATTGGCTACCTTAAAATACTGTACTGAATGACTTCCGATTGGTTAATGAAACCCAAATGGATAATTGTATAAAATATCTCCCTCACTTCAGTTTCTAATAAAAATTATTGCAATGCGTAGAAAATAATAAATAAAACTTTCCTTTAAGTAAAATTGTTTTCAGTGGATCATATTTATGGATATTATTTAATCAACGATATCCATTTGACGTGACTTTTTCTGATTGGGCTATTTTTTCGCTACTCTGCAACTTAATTAGTTGGTTGGTTTCTGTTCTGGTTATTTTTTTTTCTAATTGGATTCAGTTTAGGTAATACCTCAGTTTGGTCATGTTTGTGATAGAATTATGAAATGCTGTTCATGTGGTTTCAACTTTGAGAACTTGATTCGTCATGTGCCCTAGATGAAGACTAAAAAGTGCGTAACTTAACATGTTATTACATTAACATTTGTATAATTTAGGTCTCGGGGGTACAGGGGCTCCGCTCCTGTACCCCCAAAACCTAAATTATACAAATGATAATGTAATAACAAGTTATGCACTTTTTTGTCAAAAATACATTTTTCTAGGTTAGGTTAGATTAGGTTAGTTTCCAAAAATAAATAAATTACATGCTATAAATAAAGGTTTTACATCGATTGTGAAGTCAATTTCATAAAAATTGAGGTGAGGGGGATGTTGTATACAATTACCCCCAAATGTTTTAGTAAACAAAATCTGGAATAATCTAGTTTTGGTGTCTTCCCCCTGTCAATACCTGACATTGAGAGGTGGCAGATTGAAAGCTGGTTTTTCTAGAATTTGTTTAGCAATTTTTAATGAAATTGTCAAGCATACAACTATTTTGATACTTCATACTAGTGATGGGACGATTGTCATATTTCATACAATCGCTGTTGCGATTGCAATTGCGATTGTCAGAATTTGAAAATCGCGCGATTGCGATTGCGATTTTTTTAGCTTTAGCCTCACATAACGCTCATTTATGCTTTAAATATACCTAAACGCGTTACCTACCATAGGGTTAGCTTGATTTTTTTAACATTCCAATTTTACATAGAGCAAATAAAGAGGTGTACTTATTGTATTAAACCAATTTTTTATTCTGTTTTCAACTAATTCGCAACCCATTTTCATTTCTGTTTTTGACTTATTTATTATTTATTTATTATTCCTTATTGTTGTTAGCTAAACTTTCCTTTAAGTACGCATGAAAGAGCAGCTTTCATAGCAACTTTTGTAGAGATTTAAATCTTTTGTTCATAATCGCAACAATCGCACTCATTAAATGCGATTGCAATTGCGATTGTAAAAAATGTGTGATTGTATCGCGATTGCGATTGCGATGCATCATCCCATCACTACTTCATACTTTTCAAATTTTCCCAAGATTGTACTTAAGTTAAAGTACAAAATTTTTCCTAAGATTGTACTTAAGTTAGAGTAAAAGTATTAAAAAAAATGTACTTTCTAGAAAGTACATTCTCAAAAAAGCTGTACTTAAGTATATCTACTTCACTATGGTATTTTTTTACAAGAGTACATTACAGGCTTTTGAGGAATTTTACCTAAAGTTGACCTAACTGGGCATTCAGTTGGGTAAATTTATAGTATTACACCCATCTCCCTTTGGAGGTGAAATTTATGTTTTTCCTATCATTTTTGATGCGTTTTGAACGAATCTGACATTCAAAACTGTCAGAAATTACTCATTTTTTAGATACCCCCCCTCCCCCCAGCTGACAATCTGGGGGGACCCTGGTGGGAACCGGGAGTTCTCAGGTGGGGGAAATCACAGAAAACGAGTCATTTCGACAGTTTTGAAGGTCAGATTCGTTCAAAACATCAAAAACCATAGGAAAAACAAATTTCACCTTCAAAATTGACCTAACCTTCTTAACCTAACAACCTAACCTATTCTTCACTTCACTACTGTCGGTAGAACACCGTGAGCACGCAGAAACTCAACACTTTTCCTAAATTTTCGTAGAAAGCAACAATACAGCGGTAATAATCGAACGAGCACGTGTCACACGAAGCCATTCCGGTAGCAAAGTAATTCAAATTCAAAATGGATGGAGCGGTGATTGGGCAGACATGTAACAGTCAGCTGCACGCACACACCAAACGAATGTACGAACACACACTAGATACATACCAAAAAAATTTTATATCAAAAATGAAGCATTTGCGATGGAAATGCTATAGAAGAAAAGTGTCTTAGAATTAAAAAATCTACTTAATGAACATATAGTAATTGCTGGACATTAGATGGGTGTAATACTATAATAACACCTTCAGTTGACCTAACACGTTAATATTAGTTATTTCACTTAAATATCTTCTGATCTTTTCGTATTAAGCACTCACTGTCACATTTCAGGCAAGTTAAGGATGAGAGAATAATGCCATAATTGATAAAAACATCCAATCCTTTGTCTTCATCTACGGCACATGATGAATCAAGTTCTCAAAGTCAAAATCACACGAATGGCACATCATAATTCTATCACAAACACCACTAAACTGAATCCAACTTGAAAAAAAAAATAACTAGAACAAAACCCAACCAACTAATTAAGTCACAGAGTAGCGAAAAAATAGCCCAATCAGGAAAAATATTTTATGAAAAAAGTATATTATAGGTAGCCAAAACAAGAAATATATTTTATTAAAAAAAGTACATTTCAAAAAATTTGCACAACATAAGATATATATTTTCTTAGTCAGTTTTGAATGGCAATTCAATATATTATACTGTTTTAACCACGTGTGAGCAGGTTAAAATACTAATATTAACCCCATGATGACCCTAAACCTGGCCCTTCATCGGTTTTACCAGAATTTTCCGATTCTGATTAAGGTAAGATTTTGGTAATATTCCTGATCTGTTAGGTTGTTATATATTAAAACTATGTTTTTCCCCCCGATTGTTTTTGATGTTGTTTGAATGAAATTAACCTTCATTTTTATTGCAAATCATTACCTTCTGAGGTTATAGTTAGGGGGTGGGGGCTATCTCATAAACGAGTGATTTCTGATAGAAATGAAGGTTATATTCATTCCATATCAAAAACTATAAAAAAAATATAGTTTTGATTTACAAAGCCTATAATGTACACTTGTAAAAATTTACCCTTCACTACTACCCACCTTTGCATATATATATATATATATATATATATATATATATATATATATATATATATATATATATTATACACTATATTATCAAAAGTATTCGGACACCCCGGAAAATCCGCATTTCTGCAAATATCACCTTCGCCGAAAGGTATGCTGGGAAAAAGCGTCGTGAAACTATAATGCTGAGGTGTTCTGTTAAGTTATCAGTAACTGTTGTGAAGCCATGCCGCGCGGACGTGAACTCTCCGAGTTCCAACGCGGACTCATCATCGGATGTTATTTAAGTAACGTTTCTATACGAAACATTGCAGCCAAACAGGATATACCAAAGTCGACTGTAGCGGATGTTATCATGAGATGGAAGCACAATGGTGTAACTAATGCGAAAAAACGTTCCGGATGACCACGCAAACTGACGGAACGTGATAGAAGAAGTCTGGTACGACATGTCAAGAAGTCCCGCACGTCCTCTGCCGCTTCCATCACTGAGGAGGTAGGAAGAGCATCCGGTACCTCCGTTAGTACTGTAACTATCCGCAGAGAGATGCACAGACTCGGTTATTATGGTAGAGCAGCTGTACACAAGCCACTGATTACAAAAGTTAATGCCACGCGTCGTTTGGCCTGATGTGTCTCCCGTCGTTCCTGGACCGTGGAGGACTGGAAAACTGTTCTTTGGAGCGACGAGTCGCGGTATTCACTCTTCCAGTCTGATGGGCGTGTTTGGGTGTGGCAACAGCCCGGAGAACGGCTTCTTCCTGACTGTGTACGTCCAATGGTGAAGTTCGGTGGAGGGTCCATCATGGTATGGGGTTGTTTTTCCTGGCTAGGGCTCGGCCCGTTGGTTGTTATACCCACTACCATGAACGCTGACATTTATCTCGACATTCTGGACAATTCGGCCCTCCCTACACTGTGGCAATACTACAGAGATGGCCATTGTTTGTTTCAACAGGATCGAGCTCCCTGCCATACTGCAAGGCGTGTGCAGGACTGGTTTCGTGAAAATAAGGTGGATTTGTTAGACTGGCCTGCTCAGAGCCCCGATCTCAACCCAATCGAGCACATGTGGGACGAACTGGAGCGACGGATACGAAACCGCACACCACGCCCGGCTTCACTTGCATCAGCTCTGCAAGAGGAATGGCGAGCCATTCCTGCACAGACTTACCGAAAACTGGTGGAAAGTATGCCTCGACGTGTTGACGCTGTAATAAAAGCAAAGGGTGGACCTACTGGTTACTAAATGCCATAATAAAACCATTTTTCCCAAAACCATGCGGTGTCCAAATACTTTTGATCATATAGTGTGTATATATATATATAATTTAGGGTGTCCCAGCTTCACATGTGAAACTAAAAATTTGAAAGAGTCAAATTGCACACCCCTTTAATTAATTACAACTGAAGAAAGGAAAAAATGGGCGAAATTTCATTGGCCTATTAGGAGGGGAAGGGTCCCCTCATTGACCTTGTTTATTCGACCCTATATGAACAAACGTAAATGCTCAGCATTAATCATTCTAGAATGGAAGAATGAAATGTAAATTCTTTCTAATGACTAAATTAAAGGAAATGGAAATTCTTCCTAATGGCACATTTTATTTCGGGGGACAGAGGATCTTTTTGTCTGCTGAGGGGAACTGCTGGCGGTGGTATTCGATGACTTGGTACACGAGCTGTCGTTCCTCCTCATTTTTTGTCAGGCCCTCATTGAAATCTTCCGCCAGTTTCACCGCCCGTTCTGCCGCGTCGTTCACAGACTTCAACGATGGTGCACATCCTTCGAGATCTTTGGGGTTTTTGGAACCGACAGCTTCAGGCAATGAAAAAGGTTTTGAGTCCTTTTCGTGACCAAGGTGCTCAAATCCGACCGTCTCACGGTCAAGACTCTTTCCCTCCAGCCAACGCAGATCTTTTGGGTTTTCGGTCTTCTTGTGCAGGTTTTGGAGCATGGACGTCTTCTCTGCATCGGTGGTTTTGGAGGAGAACATAGCGAGTCCGGCTAAATCTTCGCTTAGGTACCAAAGGTGGCCCCGGAATTTCGTCAATGCGGCGGTACCTACATCACGATCCACCGCCTTGTACTGCTCTAGGTCCTCCAACAGCTCCAGGTCATTGACGGGCGCGTCCGCCGTCAATGGAGCCTCGAACCACCTCTGGAGGTAGATGGTGACGGCCAAGATGTTTATCCTGCGTAGTGACCGGACCTCGTGAGCGGTCAGGTGGAATTGGCTTCGGAAGATGAACATCTTAAGACAGTAAATGCCTTTGGCCATCCACCTGGCCCGGTGGTATGCTCCAGGACGATTGTACCGGAGATCTCGTTTGCCATGACCATCGAGGAAGACCAGAGCGAGGATCAGGAACTCCGGTAATCGTCTCTTGGGTGGCCAACTTCAAGCTGGTCTTCAATGAAGTGGACAATCTGCTCTTTTTTCAACGCCACCCATTCCGAAAGGATGTCGCTTGGGCCATCGCCGTTGAACGGAGAAGCCTGCTTCTGGTTGATGAACTCCCATTGGGATTTGAAGCGAGCGAACAGCGCAATTTCGGGGCCAGAAGACCTGAAGAACAGGTCAAAGACTGAGGTGATTACCAATTCCATCATGTGGGGTCTGCAAGCCAGGAAAAGAATGTGGCGGTCCATTTGGTCCTGGATAATCGTACAAGCGCCACTGTGAATACCGGTATTCGCCGCTGTTGTGTCGAAGCAGAGACCAGCAATCCATGGTTGAACTTGCGGCCAATCGTCCAGCACCTTCAGAACAGCTCCAGCCATCCACTGTCCCGTGCTGTCAGGGATTTTTGGGATCGCCAACAACTTCTCAAGATTCTTCCCGCTGACCAGCACTGGTATGCGATCCAATTTCCCTCCATCCGAATCAGGGAGGAATTTGCCATCAAAGTGGACGACAAGCGGCGTATCAGGATTGAACTCGGTCTTGATTCCGGCTGCCAAGTTCTTCCTGGACTTCTGCCGTGAACGGTGAAGACTTGATTTGGACAAGGTGACCGAGGATAACTCAACTCCCGCAGCAGCGAGTGCTGGAGCCACAATGTGCATCGTTTGGCGTACTGAGGTTCCAGTTCGATCCAGGGCTGCAGCAAAATTGGGATATTGGATGATCCTCCTTGCCGACACTTGGCCGTCCTTGGGAGCGGATCGAGGAGCCGAAGGACCAGGAGAGGAATATTGGACATCATCATTGGATGCTTCGGCCATGGACTCCGAAGAAGAAGACGACCCACTTTTCACCGTTCCTTTTGCTTGCAGTGAGTCCATCTCTTCGCGGCTTTTCTTCTTCCTCTTCTCTTCAGCTGCTCGGCGTTTCTCCCGCTCCGCTGCCCTGCGAGCAAACTCCAGGTCCTCTCCTCCGATGTACATCTTCCGCACGGTTCGCTGGTCATTCAGAAAGTCTCGATCTTCGGGGACTTTGATGAGTTTCATGGCGTTGGCATGAGCTGTTTCGAACAGTGTATTCAGGTTGGCTTGGAATCCCTTTTCCCGCTCCAGTTGCTTCTCTCCCCCATGGTTTCGGTTTCTGGCAACCTTCTCGTAGTCCGTGGAGGGCCTTGATCCTCTCGACGCACTTGGGCTTGTCGGAGGTTGGAATAGATGCCCGAGCCCACACCGCCATAACCTCATCAGCTACCACATTGGCAGCTTCCGCCGTGGACGTTTTTTTCTTCCGAGTGAAGAACAACAGACGTCGAAGAACATCTCCCACTGTCGGGAGTTGACACAGCGTTTCCAGGGGTTCATTTTGCAACACCCCCACCAACCACACAGTCTCCTGCTTTCTTGTATCCATAACCTGAAAAGAAATACCGGTATGCTACAATTAGTATAAGGTAGAGAGTAGCCATTCAGCAATAGTAACACATGGTTTGAGGGGACCCTTAAAATTAAAGAACACGAATGAAATTCATCTTGCTGGCATGTTTTCACGAGTGGAAGAAATTAGGGGTGTGTGCATGACAAACTGCAGGAACAAAAAAAATTGGGACACTCTAATATATATATATATATATATATATATATATATATATATATATATATATATAGATGATTGGTTAAGGTAAATTGTAATATTTTCATTAGTTTTAATGAAAACATCATGACTAAACCTAACCAATCATCAATTTGTGGGGGTATAACAGAAAAGTGCTGTGACTCCTTAAGAACATAAGAAATTTTTATAGTGGGCACACTAGGGGCCACTTCGGCCCATCGAGGTGGTTTTATTATATAAAAACTACCTGTACATTGGCAACAACCAATTTTTACAAAACTAATTAATTATCATTTTAAAACTAATTATCAATTTAAAACTAGATATAATCTCTGGATCCAGAGGATCAAAGTCATAATAGGCTACTATCCACAAATATGTTACATTCTATATCTATTTATAACTGACATGCAAATATATCAGATCCAAAGAATCCAGTCAATTTCATTACAGTACCCATCAATAGCAGTACCTTACCAACTAAAAATGGTATTATTATATAGTATTACACCCGTCTAACGTCCAGCAATTATTATATATTCATTAGGTAGATTTTTTAATTCTAAGACACTTTTCTTCTATAGTGTTTCCGTCGCAAATGCTTCGTTTTCGATATATAAACGTTTTTTTGGTGTGTATCTAGTGCGTGTTCGTACATTCGTTTGTGTTGACATCACATGTCTGCCCAATCAGGGCGCTCCATCAATTACGAATTTGAATTAGTTTGCTACCGGAATGGCTTTGTGTGACATGTGTTCGTTCGATTATTACCGCTGTATTGTCGCTTTCTATGAAAACTTAGAAAAAAGTGTCGAGTTTCTGCGTGCTCACAGTGTTCTACCGACAGTAGTGAAGTGTCCACACTGTAAAATGGAGTGTACATATCGTCAAGACCAGAAACTGTGGTGTTGTAGAAAAAGTTACGTTGTGCTTAAAACGAAAAAAAGACGGTACTGTGATTATTCTGTCTTAGATTTTAAAGGTAATTCCTGTTTTTCTTTTAGGATAGGTTAGGTTAGGTTTAGTTAAGTTAGGATAGGTTAGGTTAGGTTGTTAGGTTAGGATAGGTTAGGTCAATTTTGAAGGTGAAATTTGTTTTTCCTATGGTTTTTGATGTGTTTTGAATGAATCTGACCTTCAAAACCGTTGGAAATGACTCATTTTCTGTGATTTCCCCCACATTGCCAGCTGGGAGGGGGGGGGGATCTCAAAAATGAGTCATTTCCGACGGTTTTGAAGGTCAGATTCGTTCAAAACATATCAAAAACCATAGAAAAAACATAAATTTCACCTCCAAAGGGAGACGGGTATAATACTATAAATTTACCCTAAAAATAAGTCACAGTCCATATCAATTGCGGACCAAGTCACAATTATAACATATACATTACAATATATATATATACTTAGGAGAAAAAGTGTAGGTGTGGCTGTAAAGACTGTACCAGTAATGTAGAAATGTGTATGCACCCATTTTGGGTCTCCCATTTAAAGGTGTTTGTGAGGCAAGTGAAGATCATGAGTTTTTCAATACCTCACAGTACTATGGGAGGCACTGGTCAGCAGAGGAATCTCTTTAAATGGGGTGTGTAAGGACAGAGAGTATCCCCTAACCCAAGATGCTGTCTCCCTATATCCCACAACATTTGTGTTGAGCCGTGGGATCTATCACCTAAATGCACATAATATATATGAAATAAACTAGTACCATTCATGCAATAAAAATGGGCTTAAACACTATCACCAGATGTCTCTTGCAGACATCAAACTATCCAACCTTCTTTTGAAAGAATCAAGTATGTCTGAAGTCACCACTTCTTCTGTCAGACTGTTCCAAAACTTAATTACTCTATTTGTAAAACTAAGTTTTCTTAAATTTATTCTACATCTTGGCTTAAATAATTTCATACTATGACCTCTAGTCTAGTTATTATGATCTTTAATGAAGAGAGACTCAAAATCTATCTTATCCAACCCTTTTATCATTTTATACACCTCTATCATATCACCCCTTAACCACCACCTTTTTAATGAGAACATGTTTAGATACACCAGTCTTTCCTTATTAGTCAATTGTCTTAGAGATGGGATCATTCTTGTTGCTCGTTTCTGTACTTTTTCCAGTTTTTCAATATCTTGTATCAAATAGGAACTATTAAATTGAATACAGTATTCGAGGAGGGGGTCTCACATATGAAATGTATAATTGCTTTATAATATTGGGTGATTTGTATTCAATGTCTCTCTGCATGAGATTGAGTCTAGCATTTGCTTTATTTCTGATTACCATACAATGATTTGAGGGTTTAAGTTCATTAGTCACAGTGACACCCATGTCTCTCTCTTTATCATCATTTTTAATCCAAATTCCATTCATATTGTATTCAAATTCTGGATTTTTTGGCCCAATATGCATAACCTTGCACTCATCAACATTAAATTTCATCTCCCACTTATCTGCCCAGGCTGTTACTCTATCTAAGTCTTTTTGTATTGTCATTGCTCCTGCTACTGACTTAACATTATGGCCTAATTTTGTATCATCAGCAAATTTTGAGGTTTTACATGATAGGCCCTTCTCTAGATCATTTATATAGACAACTAGGAAACTAGGAAAAGTGCAGCAAATGCCTATCAAGGCTATTTGTAAAATTAATTTAAAAAGTGTCTCCATCTTGACAACTTGCTCAAAAATTACTAAATTTAAACAACTGCAATCTGCGAAAATATGTTATATAGGCCTAGATTAGATAATTTTAGACAGTAAAAGGTACCTGAATTCGCAAACATTAATTTACCACCATAAAAGGTAACTGAATTTCCAAACTAATTTAGGACCGTAAAAGGTACCTGAATTTGCAAACATTAAATTAGGACCGTAAAAGCGAGGATACCCAATTTTTGGAATGACTTGCCATAGGATGTGGTAAACAGTAGCTCGTTTGTTAATTTTAAGAAAAGTTTGGACGCTTTCATGTATGAGATAGTTTGTATAATGTAAATACTGTATATTTTTAGCTCGAGCTTGTAGGCTACTTTGATAGTAGTAAATAGTAAATAGTTGTACATTAGTTAGCTGACTTGAGATTGAGGTTTTGTAGGATTCTATTATTATTAGCTCGACTTGGATAAGTCCGAGTGGCTTCTTGTCTCCCAATTGAAATGTAACATTCGGTCCTAGGCCTAGCCTATTAAGTTCAACCAACATAACATGCACAGGTCTATAACTGGGTGTCATACATGATACATTTACTTTAATTCGTTTAATTTCTACCTCAATTACTGAAACATTACAAGTTCCTTAATACTTTTTCCTTAAGGTGAACATAAGGTACACTGCATCACCTACTATACAGCCTAACTGATTGATAAACTTGATTTATTGACTAATCTATAATGTGTTTATGCTGCGTACAACCATAGTCGATATATATATATATATATATTGTGTATATATATATATATATATATATATATATATAATATGTGTGTGTGTGTGTGTCGACTATGGTTTTATATATCGTATATGTGTGTGTGTGTATCGACTATGGTACTACTCAAAAGAAGTTACGAGCTAAAATGGTGACGACTAATGACAAAATAATTCTTTGATGGCTCAAGAACAGAAAACACAAAAACAAAAACTTTTGATTAGACACTAGTTATTACCCTGATGAAAAAAGTCATGCACCCCCAAAATGATGTTCACACAAGTCGCAGAAGCTCAGTAACTGGTGTAGCCACCGTTAGCATTCACACATTCTTGACAACGTTGGCGCATGCTGTTCATCAGGCGTTGGAAATAACGTTGAGGGATCGCTTGCCATTCTGCGACTAATCACTGAGCCAGTTGCCGGAGGTTGACGGCAGGGACGTGATGTGATCGAACTCGCCCCTAGTTCATCCCACGCATGCTCAATGGGTGACAAGTCGGGTGAATATGCAGGCCAATCCATGTGCTGAACGTTCTGCACCTGCAGGAAGTCGGTCACCACCCTGGCACGATGAGGTCTTGCGTTGTCGTCCGGAACCAAGCTCCTGGTCCAATCCGCTGCAGAAGTGAAATTACCAGAGGTCGAACAATCTCGTTGAGATAACGCTGACCAGTCAAATTTCCGTTGACGACGTACAGAGCGGTTCTGTGGTTCATTGATATCCCCGCCCACACCATCACACTTCCTCCTCCAAATGGTAGATGTTGAGCAACGTTGACATCAGCAGATCTCTCTCCTTGACGACGATAAACACGAGCCCGGCCATCATTGAACTGGAGCGAGACGCGTGACTCATCTGTGAACATTGTCTCTGCACACTGACCACGGTTCCACCGGATATGACGTCTGCACCAATCTCGGCGAGCCCTTCTGTGACGGTCAAGTAGCGGTGGTCGGACTGCAGGACGCCGGCATCGCAGACGATTCCTAATGGTCTGGTCGGACACGTTGGTGCCTCTGGCAGCTCTGAGTTGATCCCGAAGATGCCGTGCGGTCACAAAGCGCTGTCGCAACGCCGTTATCATCAGGAAGCGGTCTTCTCGTGCTGTTGTTGATCGGGGGCTTCCAGAACGGGGGCGATTCTGAACAGCATTAGTTGTCCTGAACCTCTGCCAGAGTCTGCCGATAACGCTTTGGCTTACATTTAGACGCTGAACCACAGTTCTCTGAGTTTGTCCATCTTGTAGCCAGCCAATGGCCCTTCCCTGTCTTGGATGCTGAGTTGTCGTCGAACCATCTTCAAATTTCAAGTGATGATGAATGGAAAATGCTAAGCCCTTTTATTGCTAAAATTGGCATGCATGGAATGACACTCATGCAAAACACGTGCAAATGGTGCATGAGGTGTCACAATGGGTGTTTCGAGGCAGTTTGTCAGTTTAGTCTGACTAAGTTCGTGCTTCAAATCTATGAAAAGGAAATCTGGGTTAACTTAAAAAGTTTCTAAAGATAAGTGCAATGATTGCATGTCCCATAATAACGTGATGTCTATAGTCCAAATGACAACCCAAAGGGGGATATTCTAACCCTATCTGGCTTAAAAAGACATACTTACAAAAATGATCAAAAAATTTCCTTTGACCCTTAAATTCTTTTGAGTAGTATATATATGGATATATGGTTAATATATCTTTACCATATATATATATATATATATATATATATATATATATATATATATATATATATATATATATATATATATATATATATATATATATACTGTGGTAAAAACCTAAAAGGGCCCAATTAACATTAATTTCATTAAAGCGGAACTCTGCCATGGGGAATGACACCTGGAATCCCATGCCGGTCCCAAGCCGAATAAAAGAGGAGGGTTGCCACGACAGGCCTAGCAAGCCGGTGGTGTAAAAACCTTATCACTCGAGAAACTTAAGAACCAGCCTCGGAACCAGGATTGATAAACAGATCACGGACAAGGAAACGAAACTGGACACGAAAAAATGGACACACTCAGGATTAGATGCGGAACGATTAACATAGCAACTTATAGGGGGAAAGAAGATGAAATTCTGAACATCATGAGAGAAAGGAAAATCGACATCTTAGGAGTGGCAGAAACAAGGCATATAGGTGGAAAACTGGGAAGGGACTTGGGGGATGGATATGTGGTCATGTACAGAGGAGTGGAGGAGGATGCACGGAGTGGCAATGATTATTGGACCGAGACTGTTCCCCAAACATACAGACTGTAGAATTAATAAGTGAAAGACTAATGAAATGTAAGTTGAGAATCAGGAATAAAACATATATTCTCTACCAGGTTTATGCGCCACAACAGGGGCATAGTGAAGAGAAAAGGCCAACTTCATGGAATTACTAGATGACAATTATGAAGTGGGAGGAGGTGGGACTGGTTATGGGAGATTTCAATGGCAGAGTGGGAATGGAGAGGGAGGGAGTGGAGCAGGTAATTGGACCTTTCGGAGAACAAAACCGAAATGAAGAGGGAGAGAAACTAATAGATTTCTGCGTAAGGAACGAACTAAAGATCATGAACGGATTTTTTAAACACCAGGAGATACATAAGTTTACGAGATACAGGTGGAACCAAGTGACAGGAAACTTTGACCAAAAATCCATCATAGATTACTTTATATGCTCTGATAAGAGAATTATTGGAGATGTCAAAGTGATACCAAGGGTTACGTTAGACTCCGACCACAGATTACTGATAGCAGATTTGAAAATGCAGAAAATAGTAGCAACAAAAGAGGAGAAGAGGAAGGTAATTAAGACAAAGAAACTGCAGGATGAGAACATTAGAGTCAGATTCAGAGAAGAACTTGAAAGAAACATAGCTGAGATGGAGGAACACAATGAATGGGAAACCGTGAGAGATTGTGCTAAGAGGGTTGCGGAGGAGATTTTGGGAAGTGAATGGGTTGGAGGAGGAAGAAGAAGACATACACCATGGTGGGCAGACACAGTGAGAGGCGCAGTAAAACAGAAAACTATAAAACATAGGAAGTGGCTGAAGCAACGTACACAGGAATCAAGACGGGAATATGTAGAAGAAAGAAATGAAGCTGAGAGGGGAGGAAAAGGGCAAAACAAATGGCAATGAGGGAATTGGGAGAAAAGTTGAGAGAAGATGAGAAGAGAAATAAAAAACTGATTTACAGCCTTACAAAATCTTATAGGAAGGAAAAGAAAAAACGTATACAGCATTAAAAATGAAGCGGGAAATATGATAGTGGAACTTGGAGCAATTAATAGAAGATGGTCAAATTATTTTAAAGATCTATTGAATGGAGATCCAGAAGAAGTGGAGGAAGCAGATGGAATATATCAGGAATTAGCAGAACAGGTAATTATTACCAGAGAAGAACTGGAAGATGATGTTAATAAAATGAAGAATGGAAAGTCAACGGGAGTGAACGAGTTTCCGATTGAACTTATAAAGGAGGGAGGCGAAGTCATGAAAGAAAAAATTCGAAACCTGTTGAATAAATATTGGAGAGAAGGTCAAGTCCCCTGTAATTGGGGAAAAACAATCATCGTTCCAATATATAAAGGAAAGAGTGACTCAGGTAGATGTGAGAATTATAGGGGAATATCGCTTATTAATCATATAACAAAGCTTTATGAAAGAATAATAGAAAAAAGAGCAAGGCAAATAATTGAAGCAAGGTTGGGAGAGGAACAGCATGGTTATCGGAAAGATAGAAGTATGGTAGATCTTATTTTTGGCCTCAGTTCTGTTATAGAAAAGGCATGGGAATTTAATACTAACATCTATGTAATATTCATAGTTCTTAAAAAAAGCATTCAATACAGTGCCCAGAGGAAGAATGTGGAGATGTTTGGAGAAGATTTATGGGGTACGGGGGACACTTCTTGGGGCTTTGAAAAGTTTGTATCAAGTTAGCGAATACAAAGTAAGGAGTGACACAAAAATGATGAGTGGTTTGAAGTAAGAACAGGGGTGAAGCAGGGCAGTGTTGTATCACCACTCCTGTTTATAGCCTACATGGACACAGTAATTGCAAGTTTCAAGCGACGCCACAGTGCCACAAATGGGTTAAAAAACGGCCAAAATTATTTTTTCAATTGTACTTAGTTTTATGTAGTTGAAATGTTTAATTATGATTTATTTTAATAAAAAATTATGTTTAGTACCTTTTGTATATATGTAATGGTGCCATATTGAGTGATTTTTCTATAAATAATAATAATATTCCAAATCAATAGGTTATGACCTACTGTAGTTTCTTAAGTTTCTCAAATTACTAAAAATATACTAAACAGATAATTGTTAATTAGGCCTATGTTTTGCAGATTTTGTCAAATGACATACTAAAATAAGTATGGTTTCATTTTAATCACTATACACATCTATTGTTTAAAATATTATTTGATAACCTGCCACTATATCAGAAGGGGTAAATAAAAAACATCGTAATACCTCTTAAAGTTTATGAAATTAATTCCCCCAAAATAAGTGTGACAACTGATATGAAAAAAAGTGTAAATAGTGTAAACAAAATTACAAAAACTTCATATTTAGAACATATCTTCCTCATCAGAACTAATATTTAAATTCTCTAATATTTCACTCTCTTTTAAAAGTGAACGTGCCTCTTCTGACATCTCTCTCAATTTGGGGTTTCTATTCTTTTTTCGAACTGTACTAATGACTGGATCGCTTGATACTAAAAGATAATGAATTTGATCTTGCATAGTATTCAGTCGAGATGTTTTTCTGGAATGATGGAGACGAACATTTCTTATTACTTTATGTAGACATTCTTGGCATTCTTCTGAATAAGAACCAATTGGATATAGATGATTTTTCATCACCAAACCTCCCTGTAGAAGTACTTTGTGTACTGAAGCAGGAATTTTATACCATGGATATAAATTTACAATAGTCGTAGCAGCTTTTCGACAATAAGATTCAAATTTTGCAATGTCAATGTCAATGTTAGTTAATACATGAAAAACATGTTCTAACACGCAAAGTCGCAAATAGTCGCAAAAACGTTTTGTTTCTTTGATTTACTTAAAGATTGCATTAATGTTTAACACAAAAATTACATTCCCCAAAATCCCCCATTTTTTGTTTTGCTAATTTTACACATTTTCTAGATAACAATTTAATCTGTAATCTATGATATTGCCATAGTTTTTTTAATTAATGCTATCTTTTTAGTTTTCAATAAAAAAATATACATGAAAATGTTCTAAACTGTTTATTCTTTCAATAGAACTAAGCAGAACATGAAACTACAGACAATTTTTTGTGATATAGTAACTTCAAGTAAGTTGTTAGAACAAACATATTTTGTCCCCTCCAAGATATTTTAAGACAATGTATATTATTTCGTAGATTTTTCTTGCCTTAATGTAAGAGAATAAAATTTCAAATACTTAAATCAGTAAGTAGAAGTGTTTTATTTTGACGTGGAAATGGTTTTAATAGAATTTACTTAAATTTGTTATTTTTGGTTTTTGACCGTTTTTTAACCCATTTGTGGCACTGTGCGACGTCATGAAATGAATAATAATAATAGAATAATGGCATATGCAGATGACATAGCATTCTGAACGACAAAGAGAGAAGATATAGAACAAGCTTTAATTGATTGGAATGAATATTTGAAGGAAGGGGGAATGGAAATGAATGTAGAAAAGACAGAAATATTAAGTGTATGTCGTCAAAGAGAAAAGGAGAATTCGGAGTTCAAATAGGAGATAAGGAAATAAGAAATGTTGACAAATTTAAATATCTAGGGATCTAGGGAGTATGTTTACTAAAGAAAGCAGTAATATACAAGAAATAACTGAAAGAATTGCAAAGTTTAATAAAAATGTCGGAATATTATACCCGCTACTGAGAGATGAACATATGCCCCCTTGGGACTAAGAAAATAATCTTCGAAACAGTTTTAACACCAATACTGATTTATGGGTCAGAACACTGAAAAATGTGCATGGTAGATCGAAGCAGAATTCAGGCGGCAGAAATGAGACCGCTGAGGACTCTTCTGAGAAAGACGCGAAGGTATAGGATAAGGAATGAAGAAATAAGAGCCAGTGTGGGAGTAACGCCGATTTTGAGAAAAATCGTCGTTGCCAAATTGAGATGGTTGGTCCACTTGGAGAGAATGGAGGAGGGGAGAACTGCGAGGAGGTGCTGGGAGTGGAGACCAGCGAATGGCAGAAGACCGCGAGGAAGACCGTGAAGGAGATGGAAGGACGAAGTGGAGGAGAGCTTGCGAAGATACGACTTGCCGAGCATGCAAGAGTTCGAAGAAACGGGAGTGCTGCTGGACAGGGCGGAGTGGCGAAGGAGACTGGCTCCACTGACAGGGTGACTAGCCTACCTGGGAGCTGAAGAATT
Organism: Bathynomus jamesi; assembly: GCA_023014485.1. Taxonomy (NCBI): domain Eukaryota; kingdom Metazoa; phylum Arthropoda; class Malacostraca; order Isopoda; family Cirolanidae; genus Bathynomus; species Bathynomus jamesi. The sequence goes on along the minus strand of JAJOZX010012804.1, from coordinate 65,464 downwards.
GAATTTCATTTCATTTCATTTAAAGCGGATTTCTTTACGTCCGAAGCTTGACTTGGTCACATTCTCTTACCGACATCAAGTCAGTTTTGTGGACGAAAGCAGTAGCGGATTATAATGGGGGCAAAGGGAGCATTTACCCCCGGCCCCAGATGCTGACCGGCCCCAAGATGCTGACCGACCCCAAGAAACTGTAAACGCTATAATCTACCGTTGAAATAATTGGTCGACCGTGAGGAAGGAAAAAAATTCTAGATTCCGTTTCTACAAAACCTAGTTTAGTATCCCATTTATGGGAACAAAGTATACATTTTCTGTAATCGCATCTTTGTTTTTGTTTCGTTTTCTGTTGATCGATCCCAGTCAGCTGATCATATCACTCATGTATGATGTATCAGGTAAAGAATTGTGTTTGTCTAGTGTTTTTCTAGTGACACCGGCCGGAAAATATTCATTGCCCCCGGCCCTAACAATGCTTAATCCGGCCCTGGACGAAAGAAACGCAGGAACTTAAGTTTGTGACGTCACACGTCACCTACTTCGTAGTTCATGGGCTAAAGCTTTAGCTGTTGTTTGGATACTCGGTATATGGTAGCAGGATCCTAACTTCAGGCTTCTGTCACGATTCATGAATCTTGCCCACAATAAGATTGGATAAGGACTAGACCATTGTCTAGGTTTGAGTTAGCCACAGCAGCGCTACCATGGGCCAATATAACCAACATTGTAATGACTGAAGACCACTTCTTTACTTAAGGGTTATAAATACATCAATTTCATCTAGTATAGCCTTCTAACATTAATAAAATACTTGGGGCACTCAATTTATTTTGCCCCACCCTTTTTCCTTAGCTAAATAATAGGCCATGGGGCTGAAATGTCTTTTGGGCCGGAAGTTTAAACTTTCTGCGCTTCACATAACCAGCTTTTCCAGTTTGAACCTCCCCTCCTTGTATAAAACAGACAGTTAACGCAGTTTCGAAAATGGCGTCTGACAGTGATGTGCGTCGTAAACAGAGAGCTGTTATCGACTTCTTAACCGCAGAGAAGGAAACAGTTGGAAATATTCACAAACGTCTACAAAACGTTTACGGAGATGCTGTTGTTGATCGAAACACAGTTGGACGCTGATCTAAACGTGTGAGATCATCGGAGAGAGGGAGAGCCAGCCTCGATGATGAGACACGCAGCGGTCGCCCGCCATCGGCTGTGACATGTCACACTGTGCAACGTGCTAACAGCATCATTCGATCAAATCGGCGCGTCACGTACAAGGAGCTATCACTGGAGCTAGGAATTAGTGAAGGAAGTGTGAATACGATAATTCAACAACTGGGATACTCAAAAGTGTGTTCATGGTTTGTTCACAAAACCCAAAGAAAAGAAATTGCTTCTGAATCGTTGGTTCGATACGAGACAGAAGGGGATGACTTTCTTTCACGAATTGTGACTGGTGATGAGACTTGGGTACACCACTTGGAACCTGAAACAAAACCTCAATCCATGGAGTGGCATCACGCAGACTCCCCAAGCAAGAAAAAGTTCAAAATGGGTCCCTTTGCAGGAAAGGTTATGGCCACCATCTTCTGGGACATGAAAGGGGTGATTCTGGTGGACATTATGAAGAGAGGACAATCAATCAACTCCGAGGCATATAGTGCTACCCTACAGAGACTCCAGAGATGTATAAAGCTAGTTCGACCGGAGAGAAAACTGGAACACGTCCTTCTTTTGCACGATAACGCTAGACCACACAACAGTTTGCAAACAAGAGAGGCCATCACAAAAATGCGCTTGACTGTGTTACCCCACCCTCCATACAGCCCAGATCTGGCACCTTCAGATTTCCATTTGTTTGGGCCAATGATGGATGCTATTCGTGGAAGAAAGTTTCAGAGTGAGGATGAGGTTGTTGAGGAGGTTAAGAGGTGGCTCCAGCGGAACCCAGCGGACTTTCACCAGCAAGAAATAAGGGCCCTTGCTTCGAGGTGGAGGAAAGCCGTAAAAAAGGATGGAGACTATGTGGAAAAATAAAAACTTGTAAAAAGGTAGGTAACTACTTGTGTACAAAATTTTTGGAACTTACAAGGAAACTTGGAAAGAAAAAAAGGTGGGGCAAAATATATTGAGTGCCATCGTAATACTGACTTCTCAGATGTTTAGTAATTAATTTGAAAAAGAGATCTGTACTTAACAAGATTCCTACGGCGAGATCCTTGGAGATCTGTCCTGAAGACGTGTCTTGCTGGCCACTTGTCCCTGGAGTCGTGACACACCAGTCGAATGATGGATGTGAAGAACTGGAAGTCGTGACAAGCCGGTCAACTGAATGTTGGTTCTAGTTCCAGGGTCTGGAAGACTGGAAGAATCTTGGCAAGGTCGCCAGTTGTTAACCTCTTCCGTCTATGGTCTTGGTCGGTTTGAAGTTGATGGGGGTTCTGGTTAGGTGGCAGCAACGGATTTGTTACTCTGGAGTAGCTGGTACCGTGTAGGGAATCGCAGTAGTCTCTCTTATACTACTCTCCGATTTCTTCTTGTAGTGGATCGGAGGATTCTGTGAAGCTGACTAAATTCTCTGAAGGTTCCCCGATTTTTCTAACGTATCGGGAAATTATTTTTCTCTGTTTAAGACTAAGTTCTCTGAAGAGAGCCAGGCTCGAAGGAGAAGACAAAGATTTCTTTCTTACTGTAGTTTTACTGCTAAAATGTTCCAAGTAATGCTCAGCCTCTAAGTTAGATCAGTCAGTCAGAATAACAATTTGAAAAATTACATGAGGTTATATGCCCAAATTTTGTGGACATCATTATTATTTAATGTTGACTTGTTTTGTTTTTATTCTCAATAGGCTGCATTATTTTGCAAAATATTTGAAGATAAAGTAAATATTTTAGCTGTGGCAACGTCTAAACAGATAAGCAAGATATTGAAGATGAAGCCATATTTTTATTTTGAACCGCATATTGACAGATCTGATGTTATCATGATCTGCCGAGTTAACTAAAGGTGGAAATTGAAATATGCATTTTATTATGAATTACACTCAAACATGCATATGAGCAAAAATTAAAGGCTTAAGATTTAAAATTAAACGTTAAGCAAGACATGACTTCATCTTTTATAACGAAGAGAGAATGTATACAGAAAATGAACATTGCAGAATTTAATTTAATCAGGTTTCATTATTAAGCTAAATCTCAAAAAATGATTAAGTAATTTAAAAAGAAACAATTCACGAATTATTTGGCAGAAATAAAAAGAAAGCAAATAAAAAATTTATCCAAACTCGCGTAAGTGTTATGCGATTTTGGTCTCTATATAAAAATGAATATATGAATATAAATGTATGCAAATATAAGTATTATATGAATATAAGTAGTATATAAATATAAGGATTATATAAAGATAAAGATTATATAAACACAAGGATTATGTAAACATAAGGATTCTATAAATATAAGGATTTATATAAATATACGAATTACATAAGAATTATACGAATGAATATAAGAATATAGAAATTATTCATTGTTCATTTTTACATATGCATACACAGATACATGGGTGTATATACAAACACATGCATGGCCATTAGGGTGTCCCACTTATGACCTTTTTTTTTCAGATCCATTGAACATACCTTTTTCCTGTTAGAAATGGTTTACTTTTACTAAATATATCAAAAAAGATTCAATTTAACAATTCTAGGGTCCCCGACCCACCTCCGAAAATGGGATGGGCCCCCCTGAAAATGCTAGAAATACCCGTTCTTTTTATTGTAATCAACCTAAATGAACAAGATTTTTGTCAAATATCAACATATTTGATATCAAAAGAAAAGTAATTCGAAGCTTTATTCAGTAAGGTACAAGAAACAGTAGTAGGGTGTTATCGTTCCCCTTAGAGCATCATCCCAATGCAGCTCTGCGGCGATGGGCCTCGAAAGGATAAGACGAGTAAGAACTTTATTCATCTTATCGAATTGAAGTGGGAACGGAATAACTTGGTTAACATTAGGTTAAAATTATATAAATTAGAATACTTTAAGCTTTTGACAATGTTAACAAAGGCCCATCGTTTTTTTTTTTTATTTATTTCTCAAAAATAACAAAAAAAATCTTTACCAATAACAAGAAAATAAAGGTTAAAACAAAAAGTAATCTTAGGAACCTTTTGCACTTAAAGCAATGAACAAACTTTTATTCGCTTGAAACAAAGCTTAAAATAAAAAGCAAAAACAAATAATCTTGGTTACATTTTAACCTCAGAGCAGTGACCAAATTTTTCTTCGTCATGTTTGGGACTGCATGTTTATTTTGTTCAACGACCTACAAAAGTTGTTGAAACTCACTTTTATCCTTACAATGCCCATGAAAATTTTGCATGAGCTTGACGCCACGCTCTGCCATGTCATTTACTACTTTGGCAGACGAAATAAGGCCCCTCATTCTTTCAAAATCGTCATCTTCTTCCCATAATGATATGGGTTTTTTAATCCATTCCCTAGATGAGTTGAGAAGTCTGAATAGGTACCAAGATCTTGGACCTATGAGGCGATGAAGTCTGACACCCTGCTTCAGAATAGGGAAGATAGGCTGACCTGGTGTGAACTCTTGAGGAGGATCATATTTTGTTAATTCTTTGGCCATCTTAACCTTTTCTTCATTATTAACAGAGCCAAACAAAGCCATGGGGACGAACTCTTCAGTCAAGTACCAATAATGACCTCGAAAAATGGCTTGGGCAGATTCGGCACCCTCACTGTCTATTTTTTTTGTATTTTATCAATGCATTGTAGAATCTAAGATCATTTACAGGAGCGTCGGATGATTTAGTACAGGACAACCAATATTTTCCATAAAAAAGGGATGTAAACTGACAAAATCTTTAAAGGTTTTGAATAGTGACATCATCGTAGCCAGCTTGGTGAGAGAAGGCATACATTTTATTGGTGTAAAGGATTGAAGCCATCCATCTTGCATGATGGAAGGCTCCTGGCAGTTAATGCCAAATATGGCGACTACGCGCTTGCAAAAAAGCAACGAAACATTACTAGCATGTGGTCGACTGATATGACAACTAGCCAGTGGTGTAGTGCTGTGGGAACGCGTGGGAACGGCGTTCCCTTACTTTTTTTGGTAGACGGAACGGCGTTCCCTCACTATTTCAAATAAATCCGAACTTACAAATCTCTAACGTCATGAAATTTTAATTCCACCCCTAGAAGAAATATGAGAAAGAATCATTAACTGCTTCATTTCTTTTAGCTTCGACTGAGGCAATGCTAGCCTATAAAGACCTGGTGAAACACTCACCACGGCGTACCAGTTGTTAACTTTTTTTTAGTTAATCATTCCAGTTGTTAGCTATTTTTATTGATCGTACTGGATGTCGTATATCTAATGACACTGGAAATACTGCATCTTCAACCTTGGAATATATCCTAATATCCAGTGCATATGACCTCAAAATATCCCTGAAATTGGTCAGATTTCAAAAGATTTCCCGGGGGGGCTTACAGTGCCCCCGGACCCCCAGCTGTATGGGCTCGCCGCGCTCGCCATTGTCTCCCCCGCATCTGAGTAACACTTTCAAAATGCGTTCCGTCACTTCTTTATTTAGCACTACACCACTGCAACTAGCCTCTGAATAAGCAATACCTCATAATTAAACATATTTTATTATCTAAATACCTGTAAAAAATCACAAAATGGTTAACTCCACAATAAACTCTTGCTATTGCGCCTTTCTTAGCTAAAATAAAAAAGTCCCTTTCTTAGTTGAGAATTTGAGCCCCACTAACCTGATTAAATGCCTTTTACTGTACCTTAACCCATAACATATTGAAATTGAATCTTTTTATGATATATTCAGTATAAGTGGACCATTTCTAATAGGAATAAAGCTATCAAGGCCGTAGCCAGAGCTTAAAAACAGACGAGGCGAAAATAGCCCTACTAGGGGGTCCGGGGCCATGCTCCTTCAGAAGATTTTTTTAATCCTAGCACAAAATCATGCACTTTGAGCGTATGGTAACTGAGAGTGAACTGGACAATAATAACCACTTAAATGTTGCTACTCTATGTTCAATTTCCTCATTGATCCAAAATGTCCGTTAAGCCAGACGAGGCGGCCGCCTCGTCTGCCTCAACGTGGCTACGGGTATGGCTATGTTCAATAAATCTGAAAAAAAAGTCATAAGTGGGACACGATCCCACCGTTTTCTTATTGTATCAGTTGCTCGGAGACACTAGCACCGGACCTCCCACTTATGGGACCATAATATTACAATACAAAAAATGGGTATTTCTAGCATTTTCAGGGTGACCCATATTCGGGGATGGGTCGGGGACCCCAAAATTGTTAAATTAAATCTTTTTTTGATATATTTAGTAAAAGTGAACAATTTCTAACTGGAAAAAAGATATGTTCAATGGATCTGAAAAAAAAAAGGTCATAAGTGGGACACCCTAATGGCTATGAAATGACCAACCTGGCAACTAAATTGCACACCAAAATGACGAGCGTCGAATCGGATTTATAAAAATATCTACCTCAGAGAAAATTATTGGATAAAACGCGAGATATTAATTGAGATGTGTGCCACCCAGCCCAACAAATTCATTTTCTTTTGTTCCTGCTACTTCTCCTGAGGTCCGGAATATTATTGGTAAATTAAAAATTACAAAAAATAACTGATAACATTCCTGTATCTACAGTATATTTAAATTTGTTAAAGATAAGATACCTGTAACTGTGGCTAAAATTATCAATCAAAGTATTTCCAAAGGAATATTCCCATCAATGCTAAAAACTGGTTGTATAACACCCCTTTTTTAAAGGGGGTGATCCTACGCTAGCAACAAATTACAGGCTGGTGTGTTCATTATCTGTGTTCAGCAAAGTTTTTGAAAAAATTGTAAAAAGTAGAATGCAGCGATATTTAGAATCCTACAATTTATTATCTCCAAATCAATATGGTTTCCATAATAATAAAACAACGGAAATAGCTGTTTTAAATCTTATGGAAAATGCAAATATAGCTAAAGAGAACAAAGAAATACTGTAAGTAATGATATCAGTATTTATGAATTTGAGTAAGGCGTTTGATGTAATAGACCATAACAAGGGGTAGCTCGCTATCTCCCTCCGGGCAGGTAGTAGTATGTCACAGTATATGTAGCAGTATATGTCACAGCTAGCTGTATATTCTGATACGGTTTAAAATTGAATGGATAATAATATTTTTTTTTTTCACTTTTTCATGTATTTTTTTATTAGTTGTAGATTTAAAATTATATTACATAAGGTCCTCATAGGAAGAAGTAAAAAGTAAAAAAGTAAAAAAACGCCATTACCCTCATTACCCCCCTCTCCCCCATTACCCCAACCCCCACTCCCCCATTACCCCCACACACAAAAGTAGAAAACGCCATTACCCCCACTCCCCCAATTGCTTCACATCCGATTGAGTATCAAGATTTGTGAAGCTTAAGATTTTCATGGCTGTGTTCTTTTCTATAGTTTTATTGACCTTGTAATAGACATTAAATAGCTCGTGCTTGGCCGTAGAGTGACCTAGAACCGGGAAACTTGACAGAGCACATCGGCAGCTCATGGGCTATCAGTTGGTTGTGGTTGCAGAATTTTCCGATGTGCCGTTTAGTCTGTGCACGGTTTCGAAGAAAGCGGACAGACACACAGACACATTTTAGCTCAATAGTATATAGGATATTCTACTTAATAAATTATATTGTTACGGCTTTAGAGGAGCAATCAGTGATTGGTTTAAAAGTTATTTGTCCAATAAATATAAATATGGATCAGTAAATAAGGTTTGCTCAACTAAAGTGCTTGTCAAACATGGTGTACCACAAGGCTCAGTTCTGGATCCACTGTTATTTATATCATCTGTAAATAACATTCCACGTTCATCCGATATACTGAACTTCATAACGTCTGCAAATGATCCAACTGTGTTTTTTTCTTGCAAAGATGTTAATTCAGCTAAGAATATACTTAATTCAGAATTTATCAGTGTAATGAAATGGTTGACCACCAATAAACTCTTCCTAAATACCAATAAAACAAATTTCATGATATTTACTAATAAAAGAAATGTTCATCTTGATGAACTTAATGTTGATGAAATCGCTGTAAAGGAGTGTACTGCAACAATATTCCTTGGTGTAATGCAATACAAGAATTTGCAATGGAGTGAGCATGTAAATTATATGTGAATGCATATTCGTTTAAAACCAAGTTGAAATTCCAGATTAATAGTGGCATACTAATAAAAATCTAGGATTAATGTACATTACTATTGTTTATTAATTTCTCGTGTGTAATCTACAGGGTGTACCGTAAGTCTGGAACCATAGGGCAAAATGATAAAAACGGCAGTAAAAACGCCGAGGAGACTTTTGGGGACTGTTTGTGAAATGAGCGAGGATGGTAGCGGCTGTGTCATCGTCGGTGGATGTCTTCGGAGGTCCACTGCGTGGTTTATCTCCTACGGATCCCGTTTCCCTGAACTTTGCTACAAGTTTGTCGACACAGCTGTGTGTTATCGGCGCGCGGTCCGGATGCAATCTGTTAAATTCCTCAGTGACCTCCCTCTCACTCCGATTTCCTACGAGCAGAATTACCTGGATGCGTTCTTCCTTACTCAAAGACATCATGAGCACTTGCATAAACGGAAAAACATGAATTATTTATTTTACCCTATGGTTCCAGTCTTATGGGACACCCTGTAGTATTAAAGACACATTTCTTGTTATTATTCATTTCTTATTCCTCATGTATAATATTGATTTCTTTGTATGGTATTGGTATAATACTTTCAATAATGACCTTGCATTTGTCATATCGATAATGATAATTTAAGATTAATACATACTTAACTATTAGCAATCAGGGCCGGATTAAGGGTTTCGTAGGCCAAGGCTGGACTGCATGGACTTCGACAAATCTTTCCAATATATCGGTATTAGAAAAAGTACTCGACAAATATGGATGTTTTATTAAATGAGATTACATATTTTTCATTTGTAATTGAGTATGATCTATTATTATATTATAATAAGAGAGTTGTTGTTGTTGTTGTTTAGCCGATCAGCCCACCCTGATCGAGCAAGCCGGCAGCACGCAGGTAACCGATCGCCCTCTTCGGAGTGGACCAGAGGTTCAGCGCACTAGTGATGTTGTGTTGTGTTCGTTGTTGTGCTAGAGCGGTACAGTCTGTCATAATGTGTTCAATTGTTTGTGGTGTGTCGTGGCACAGGTGGCAGGTGTCGTCTATGGAGTTGTCTAGTCTGTGTTTATATGTTAGTAAGTTGGGGTGATGTCCACATCGGAATCGTGCTAAGTTAACTCGATCCGATCTGCTCAGGCTGATCTCTGACCTGTTAATGGGTGGCGGCCTTCGCACCTAGGACCGCATTCGGACCGAGTCGTGTCAGTGCTTTGTGGGTTAGGTGTGTGTGTATGTGTTTTCTGTACTGTGTGATGTCTGTGGGGCGTGGTATGGAATGAGTATTTGGTTATAATGTCTCTCTGGTGTTACCTTAATGGTGCGAGGTGTCGGTGCGTGATTGTACATGTAGTGGCAAGGGTGTTGTGGGTTAGTTGTCGCTGCTGCCATGAATTGTGTTCCCCTCATGTCTAAATGTTCCCTAACTTTCAGTATTTTTGTTTCTGTGTGCAGGTGTTCTATTGGTGTTGTTTGAGTGCATCCTGTAATGATACGAAGTGCGTTGTTTTGTATTGTCTGTAAGGTGTTTGTGTGTGTGTTGAGATAATGGGTGCCCAGCATGGGCTAGAATAGTCCATAACTGAGCGAATATATTGTGTATATGAGTGATGTTGTTTCCTGCTGGTGTCCGAAGTTTGTGCCTGTTAGTACCCTAAGCGTGTTAAGTCTTGACGTACATTTGTTTTTAATATCCTGAATGTGGTTTGCAAAAGATAATGATGTGTTGTATGTGACCCCAAGTATTTTGGTCCTGTGAGTGTGTGGAATGTTGATGTTGTTTAGTGTAAGCTGTGGAATTACCTGGTGTTCTTTTGTGTTGCTTGTAAGCAAGGTGATGGTTGATTTTGTGGGGCTACTTTGAGTCTATTGTGTGTGAGCCAGTCTTGTATACTGTTTATGTATGTTTGTAGGTTATTTGTAGCGGTGTCGATGTTGTTGTGGGTGGATGTTAGAGTGATGTCATCTGCATATGATGATAATGTAAGCCTGTTATCTATGGGTGTTGGAATGTCATGCATGTATAAGTTGAAGAGTGTTGGTGAGAGAACAGAGCCTTGAGGGACCCCGTTCGGAAAAAGCTTGTTTTTGGATGACTTGCCATTAAATGTGACATGTGAGTATCTTCCTGAAAGATAGTTGCTCAGCCACCTTTTGGTGTTATTGTGCAGGTTTGTGTTGAGTATTTTGTTTATGAGAGGGAAGCGTGGGATAGCATCAAATGCTTTACTAATGTCTATTGTTGCTAATAGTGTACGTTGAGCTGGTCGTCTGGAGTTGATGCCATCCATGATGTGCTGCGTGAGGTTAGTGAGTAATGTCGTGGTTGAGTGGTGAGGTCTGAATCCATGTTGAGTAGGCGATAGTGGAATGTGTGGGTTGGTGATTTGTAAGATTAGTCTTTCTGTTACTTTGGAAGGTGTGCATAGTAAAGTAATGGGTCTATAGGAAGCTGGTTCTGTTGGATTTTTGTTTGGTTTGAGTAGTGTAATAATTTTACCTTGTTTCCATATGTCAGGAATAATACAGTGTTGGTATGAATATGTGCTGATATTTGTGAGAGCTAGTATTCCTTGTGGGCCCAAGTGTTTAAGGTGTATGTTAGATATGTTGTCTGGTCCAGTAGCCTTCGAATTCTTAATGTTTTGATGATCTTGGTGGTCTGGTCTGTATTGAAGGGTGTAATGGTTGTGTCGAGTCTGTAGGTTTTCTTGTGTCTGGCTGTTTGTCTGTCTGCATGTTTCTGGTTGTTGTCTCTGTTTAAGTGACTTATCTTTGCGTAGTGATTAACTAGAATGTTAGCTTGTTGTGTGTATGTTGGGATATTATTTGGCTGCGACAGATAGCCGCGTGTGAGGTGTGAATGCCGCTGTTAGAGTGGGCAATGCCGTTTATAGTCTTGTATAGCCTGGATGTATCTGTGGAGTGGTTTAATGTTGTTATGAATTCCCTAAATGTTTCTGTTTTTCTTTGAGTTTGTTGTTTATTTCTGTGTTGAGCTGTTGTATCTGCTGTTTTATGGCTTCTGTGTGTGGGGTTTGTGTGTTATATTTGAGGTTGTTACGTTGCCTTATAAGGTGGGCTATTTCTCTAGTGTAATTTGGGTTGTATTTCCTAATGTTGCCCTTCGGTATGTATTTGTTTGCATTATGATGATCTGATTAAATGTCTTGAGTGTTGTATTGATGTTTATGATGGGTGTGCTGTTTAATGTGGTGAATTGTTCCTCAGTCTGTATTTTGAACTTTCCCAATCAGCTTTCTTGTAATTCTGTAAGTGTGCCTAAGGCTGTTGGGGCAGAGTGTAGAATGTGTTGTAATGATGATGGGCAGGTGGTCTGATGACAGTTGTTTTCTGTTCTCCATTGTGTATGTGTTGCTAGTGAGGGGGAACAGAACGTTATGTCTGGGGAGGAGTTTGAGTATCCTGCTTGATGTGGTATGTGTGTATGTTCTTCTGTATTGTTAAGAATGAAGAGGCTGTTTAGTTGTGTGGCTATGTTGGCGCCTCTGGTGTTGCTTTGGTTGTGCAGGTACCAATTAGTGTCTTTGGCGTTGAAGTCTCCTCCTAAGATGACATTAGTGAGAGAGGCCAGATTGTGTAACTGTGGATTGTAATTGGCTGGCACCTGAGGTGAACTATCTGGTGGGATGTAAATGTTGATTAGTGTGGTGTTGTGTTTTGCGCGTGTTTTAATGTTAACTGCCTGTATTTCTATCGTGTTATCTGCTTGGATTGTGTTGTAATGTTTTGGGTAGCATCAGTGTAGCTAATGCTTTTACGTATGTAAGTGATGAGTCCACCCCCGTTACCCCCAGTACGATCTTGACGGATCGCTGTGAAGTCAGGGATGGTGGGTGTTTTGTGTGTGCGTTTTAGTTTTGTTTCTTGTATAAGTGCTATGTGAATGTTTTGTTTTGTGTACAAATTCCCTAAGCTCCATGATTTTGTTTGTGAGGCCATCTACGTTGTACTGTAATATGTTAATATTATACTTCTGTATGCGTCTCATGGTGCTATTGTGTCTATGTCTTTGTGTATGGTGACATGTGTAAGTTGTAGTGGGGCCTGGATTAGTCTTAATGTCGCCAGAGAGTAAGAGTAGTTCGGGGAGCACGCAGTTGCTCCCTGTAATTGAAAAAATAGCACGCTGAGAATAGGTCCGGCCCCGGGAGCCGATCGGCACTGACCGTGCCACACAACAGGCCGTCGACTGCCAGTCTGGCCAACCGTAGACAGCCCGCTGCACGGAGATTTGAGGAAGTTTGGCCACCAGCGCGTTGATGTTTTGGTTTGACGTCGCCTCTTCTTCGCGTTGACGTGTCCCGCGCTGGAGGATGCAGCCACTGTTAGAAGCTTCCTCGTCAGCTGCTAACACTTTTTTCAGGTTGTTCTAGCTACCTGTTCAGAGGTTTTTTATAAACAAATCTCAGTTTTCTGCTCAAAACGGCTCTTTCTAATTTTAAAATTGATTAGTCAAAGAAGGAAGATGTTGACTTCTATTTTGCGGCAACAGTCGATGAAATTTATGTTACTTTACTGATTAATGAAAATGATTAGGCTCTTCAAGTTACAGTATAAAAGATTGCTTTCCTAATCTTTCTTTCGTTATTTACACTCTGTCCGTCTGTCTGTCCGTCACACTTTCAGAAATTGTTAGAAAAAATTGTGAGAAAAAATTCAGAAATTGTAAAAAAAATTCAGAAATTGTATTACGGGCGGAAATGTGAAGCTCAAGATTTTCATGACTGTGTTCTTTTCTGTAGTTAAGCAACGGGGAAGGGTGGGGGTTGGAGGAAGGGTGTGGGTGGGCGGAAGGGTGAGGGTGGGGGTAATGGGGGATGGGTGTGGTAATGGGGAGGGGTGCGGGTAATGGGGGAGGGGGTTAGCCCCCAAGTTGTATGAATGGGGGTGAGGAGGTTTTGGGAGATACCAGATTCAGAAATGTTGACACAATGTGAAGCTCAAAATTTTCACGGCTGGGTTCTTTTTTTGTAGTTTAGCCTGTCTAACCGTCAGCGAAGTGACGGGAACTGTACTAGTCTCTATTATAATAAGAGAGCTGTCCGTCTGTCTGTCCGTCCGTCCGTCCGTCACACTTTCAGAAATTGTGAGAAAAAATTGAGAACAAAATTCAGAAATTGTATTACGGGCGGAAATGTGAAGCTCAAGATTTTCATGACTGTGTTCTTTTCTGTAGTTTAGCCTGTCTGTTTGTCTGTTTGTGAAATTTATCCCGAGCAGTAATGGGGGAAGGGTGGGGGGGGGGTAATGGGGGATGGGTGGGGGTAATGGGGGAGGGGGTTAGCCCCCAAGTTGCATGAATGGGGGTGAGGAGGTTTTGGGAGATACCAGATTCAGAAATGTTGATACAATGTGAAGCTCAAAATTTTCACGGCTGCGTTCTTTTCTGTAGTTTAGCCTGTCTAACCGTCAGCGAAGCGACGGGAACTGTACTAGTATAGATAATGTTAAGAGATTAAATATGATAGGCCTACATAAAAAAATATATTTCACCAAATAATATATATATATATATATATATATATATATAATATATATACACACACACACACCTTACAACCTTACAAAGGTTTCGCGCGATGATTTCTCATTTCGCGAAGGTCAAGCTTGTCGCCCTCCATATATATATATATATATATATTGCACACTGTAAAGTAAATTGTAAAGCAAACAACCGTAAAGGTGTACATCTGACTGCTGTTGACGTTGTTCCGGAATATCTGAATTTGACGATGTGGATGACGACGGCGAAAAACTTTAATAACGATCCACTCAGCTTTTCATCTTCCTGTTGTCTTTTCAAGCGTTTCTCTCTCTTTAACGTACCACTTAAATGGTGTCGAACATAACCGTCCGACATTATGCACTGACAATATTTCAATTATATGTCTATGACAGGGGCGTACCTAAAGTATTTGGCACCCGGGGCGGATCCTTCCTTTGGCACCCCCCATAAATAATTTTAAAATTTAAACACACAGAAAAATATATTATGTTTGCAAGTAGATTTTTAAACAGTACAGTACTGTCATAAGCAAATTGGAAATAAGAAAAATGTGGGACATTAAAAATTCAGTCAACAGGTAATACTGCATTTTATTTTATACAAATTGATCAATGACCTCATCAAAATTCACCTTTGCATATTCATGTTCAATTGAAAGTAAAGCCAGATTTGTCAATCTTGTCTGACTCATGGTCGAGCGAAAGAAATTTTTATCAATTTCAATTTGGAAAAACTTCTTTCACATGAAGCAATTGTTATTTTATTTATTTGTTGGATTCAAAATCCCAGCTGAGCCGTGAACGGCCAAATTCTAAAGGGCCAGTTCTATCTGAAGCCCAAGTTAAGCTAAATTAAAACTTACGGATTGAGATCCTATTAGGTCCTACCTCAGGGTAACCTCAGGGTTGCTGACTCGATGCGGGCCTACCTTAGACCTTTGTTACATGAATTTAATATAAACAAAAGGGGTACTATTTATGGTCTTCTTTCTCAACCTTGCAACAACAACGCAACCTGGACTATTGCACGATGCAACAATCTTGTATCTACACAACCAAACTGAATTGCAAGAGAGCTCTCTAATCTCTATCAGACCACACCCTGTACGTACGACATCCCACAAACGAGTAGAAAGAACGCGCAGCGCCCCAAAATGATGCCAACAGTGTGACCAAACAATGATGCCACAAGAGCTAAAAAATGCTAGCTCTAAATTAAGTTAATTTTTCACTAACCTTACAATTATGAGATGGATATATATATATACACCTTAACTTAATATATGCAAGCAATGCTGCATCAATCAGCTTAGTCATCATATCGCCTTGGGACAACAATGGTTCTTCCTCTTCTAGATTTTCTAACAGCAATAGACACACAGACAGTCAAAAAGAATCTCAAACACAGTGACAAGCTTGGCAAAGATTCACAAAAATCCCATTTCACAATAAACTCCAGAAACTGCAATGCTGTCCATTTCTTTGCCTCTTCAACGCTGATTTTGACAGCTTCCAAATGCCTCCGAAGTCGTCCAATTTCCACACTGATATGTTCATCAGAGAATTCATCGAAAATCTGAATCAAATTTGGAATATACTTCCGAAGTTCTTCTTCTGTTGCAACAACCAAAGTGTTTGGCTGAATAACAGCGAAGATTGACAGAATTTGATCCATTGCCTTAGAACGAATCTCCACTTCTTGATGAAAGCGATCAGGACATTCAAACATAGCCCTTTTACTTCCTCTGGCAATGTGAGACCAGCATCCTTTGCCATCTCTCCTGGCATCCTTTTTCGGAGCTTTACTCTCCTCTTCTCTCCATAGAAATGTCCATTTCCTCACACTTTGTAGTTGCATAATGAATGGCCCTCTCCACAATTTCATTGCGCTGATCTTCAAGAAACAGTTTTAGAGCTTGGAGCTTTACAAACGTTCGCCTTTCGATGTAATCTTTATCAAATATTTAATTTTCGTTTGTAAATTTTGTATTGCCAATAGAAATAAAAATTTATTTTATAGTGGAAATTAACATTAAGCTGTTGTAATAGTTTGAACATTTTTAATTTTTTTTTCTTACTTTGGCGAATTTTCATTTGGTTTGAAAACTTGTACTGGTATTTCAATTCTCCCAATGGCACCCCCCTCCTGGCTGTCACCCGGGGCGGACCGCCCCCCTCGCACCCCCTTAGTACGCCACTGGTCTATGATATTTGATTTATGCATAAAATTGTAAAAATTTCTGTAAAAGAAAAATACACAAATACACATCACTCGGAAGAGAAATAACAACATATAAGTATAACAAACATATAAACATAATAAACATAAATTTATTATTTTGTATGATATCAAATAATAAATTTCTGCACCCTAGGTCTACTCTATAGTCTACACAAATAAAGTGGAAAACAACTAAACAAACACCTCTACTTCAAGGTCAGATGACAACTACGAAAAAATCTGCTAGTGTTGTTGAAAAAAAAAATTTTGTTCGTAGGCCAAGGCTTTCAGCCTTTCAGCCTTCGGGTTAATATGGCACTCTTAGTAATAGTTATTCATGATTTATTTATTATTAATAATAACTATCTGTTTTATTTTTAATAAGAGCCCAGTAAAGCCTACAGCTTAAGGGCCAAATAAAATAAAATAAATAGTCCAACTTCAAAATTATTTATGTCAATATAAATTGTAAAAACAGTGTATTTATTTTATTATTAATTATTATAATAAAGGTTATACAATTAAAAAAAATGTAGGTTCAAGCGGGCGCAAATCACAACTTGCAATCAACATGCGCATGCACACTCACACCTTGAACAAAGGTAACACTTGCTGCTGGCGCTGAGGAGTCCAGCAAACCTACCAAAATTTCGAGAAATTGCTAAAAGTTTACTAGATTTGGATATTTGCTAGATTGTTATTTTGCCTAAAAAACAAAAGGTAATAGGCCTATTTGTTTTAGCAGTTAGCACACATTGGTGTTTTCCGATTAAAACATTTTTCTGGTCAATTTTTAGTCTTTTTGCATGAATTTGACGACATCCGTTTCCTGTGCAAACGTGTATTTTTTAGATATCTTCACTTGAAAGTATTTAGTTTTTATCTAGTGACTTCACTATTTTTTTTCGTGCCTTAATTAGTAGCCGTATTCGCGATATGTTGATTTTTTCGCTCTTCATTTAGTTATGCCTGGCTAGCCTATTGGAGCCTTCAAATGTATGTACCAGAGTTGACACCTTAAATGAAGAGGCCTTTCTCCTTTTTCTAAGCCTCCGTAGGTAGCAGTTGGGTATCAATTATGGTGCCAAAGTGTTGTCATATGACCAGCATCCCATCTGGCCTTTCTTTGTAGATTTCCATATTTACCAGTTTTATAGGTTGAGACCCCACCCACTTCCATTCTTTGGCCAGTTTCAAGATGGATTGACTGAAATGAGTCTTTCTTTAGAGGATATTGCTACAAGTTCCCTATCACTAATCATGAGTTGAGTTCCAGTATATATTATTTATGACCTTAGATTGTCTTCTACTTTGAAATCTACAACCTGTGCTAATAACTTTCAGTGTGAGTTTCTTTCAGTGAAAACATCATATCTAGAGTTAGGTCACAAGGTTCTTTTTACTGATGGTTCGAAGTCCACAACTGGAGTAGGTTGTGCCTTTAGTTTTGAAGGTATCCTGATGGGTTACAAGTTGCCACCTCATTGCTTAGTATTTACAGTTGAACTGTATGCCTTTTACAAGGCAATTCAGGGTATGCCTAATTACCACACCGGATCGCACCGGATCTCATCGGACGGCACCGGGACGAAATATTAATAATATACTCATCAAAATCAATAATAAAACAATGTTATATGTATTAGATGTATTTTCTGATTATGAGTATAAATTTTGGCAAATTTTACGTGTCTACAGCAGCTATATATATATATATATATATTATATATATATATATATATATATATATATATATATATATATATATATAGGGTGTCCGGGCTTAAATGGCAATAAAATACCTTTATAATGTTTTATTTTATTGCCATTTAAGCTCGAACACCCTATATATACATATATATATACACACACATACACACAGTATATATATATATATATATATATACACACACACACACGAGGGTACTTCACTAAGTATCCGCACTTTTTATTTTAGTGATAATAGAGTAAATATAATATATACTCGCAATAACGAGCCAAACTGAGATCTATAGGCTTATTTAGGCTAGCAACAGTATAGGCTTATTTAGGCTAGCAACAGTATAGGCTTATTTAGGCTACTCGTAGCTGTCACATATCGTACGAGTAGTGAGCATGGCTGCGCCGCTTTCAATTTGTACTCAGGAAGAACAGAGATCCGTGGTTCATTTTTTGTGGGCAGAAGGTGTGAAAGGAGCTGAAATTCACACGCGTTTATGTGCTCAGTATGGGAATAATGCGTTACCACGGCGAAGTGTGTAGAGTGGATTCAAATGTTCAAGGAAGGTCGGACATGTGTGACAGATGCTCAGCGCTCAGGACGACCGTCAACATCAACCAGTGGTGACAAGCAGGAAGAAGCCAGAGCCATGATTTTCGATGACAGAAGTTTAACAATAAAAGAAATTGCATCTTCATTCTTGGCTTTCACAAGGTTTGTGCAAGATGGGTGCCCAAACAGTTGACAGAAGAGCACAAGCGTAATCGTATGGACATCTGCTCTCGTTTTTTGGCGCGGTATCATAATGAAGGTGAAAACTTTTTGGAGTGCATTATCACTGGAGATGAAACCTGGATCCATCACTATGAACCAGAAAGCAAACGACAGAGCATGCAATGGAAGCATCCAACATCTCCCGTTGCAAGGAAGTTCAAAGCTCAGCCGTCAGCAGGTAAAGTTATGCTAACACTGTTTTGGGATACACGAGGCCCTATCCTTGAACATTATCTAGAGCGTGGAACTACGGTAACAAGGGCATCGTATTCTGACATGCTTCGGAATGAGTTAAAGCAAGCAATTCGGGAGATTGTAGATTGTAGATCGCTGGACTAAGTGTATTGAGAAACAGGGAGACTCTATTGAGAAGTGATGTGTTTATAATCTATCAGATGTGAAAATAAAATTGTGAAAATAAAAAGTGCGGATACTTATTGAATTACCCTCGTGTGTGTGTGTGTGTGTATATAATATATATATATATATATATATATATTATATATATACACGGTGAACCAAAAGTAGGTGGACAGTAGGTTGAATACGGTTTGTGTTATATTATATTATAACTATGGTGTTCATTATAACTATGGTGTTTGTGTTATATTATATTAAATATTATAACTAAATTTATTTAAATTTTATTTTGTATTATAGTATACAAAAAAATTAAATATGTATTCTCAAAATAAACGTTATCATTTACTGTCCACCTACATTTGGTTCACCCTATATATATATAATATATATATATATAACTTCACAATCGTCAAGGGCGTACAGTTGACCTAACTGGGCATTCACTCATTACGGCACTTCAAAACGTAAAACAAATTGTTAACAAATTTAAAATTAAGAAATTTTATTTATTATTTTATTGTTAACGTAAATGTAGATGAAGATTATAGCAAATTTTTAAAAACAATACAAAGCTCACAAAAACAATCTATATGTGCACAGGACTGCTGGCTAAACAGCCTGGGAGACTATTTAGCATTTAGTCATTGGTGAACACAGTATATTGATTGTTAATAAACTAAACACGAAATCCCCATATTATAACTCATTTAAAGTAATAATTAAAGGTGTAAATGCACATTTCAACCCGTATAATATAAGTCAATGGCCAGACGGTATTATTGTTAAGGAGTTTATTCACTTTTCCAGGAGATTTGGTAACAGGCATAATAATAATAATAATAATAATAATAATAATAATAATAATAGGCGCCCTAACGGTAATGCCTGAAAGTTGTAATGCGTATAATAATAATAATAATAATCTTACTAATAATAAATTTTCTATCAGTCATGGCGGATAACTTGTTGAAAACAGTCTCATAATTATAATGTAAGGTCAGTGAGGAATTCAACTGTAGATGTTCATAAAATCTGCGACAGTGCAGATTTGATACTCCTGCAGGAGCAGTGGCTACCTAAGCAAAGCTAAAATTCCTCTCTACCATCCATGATGACTTTATGTACTATGCGTCATCAGCAGTAAACTTGTCAGATGAATTAATGTACGGTAGGCCTTTTGGTGGTGTTGCTTTCTTAATAAGGAAAAATTTGTCAAAACATATAAAATTTTTAACAAGCGATAATGTAAGGTTGTTAGGCATTGAATTACACGTGAACAATGATTGCATATTAATTGTAAACTGCTATTTACCATATAACAACGGCAGTAATCTAGATGAATATATTGATTTGCTGTACAAAATTAAGTCATTATCAGATAACCCCAAATATTCTCACTGTATAATAATGGGGGACTTTAACGCACATGTGAACTCGGAATTGGGTAACATGTGCGAGTCGGACAATTTAAGTATAAGTGATGTAGATGTATTAGGGTAACCAGTGGTAATTTTACATACGTCAGTGATATGAGTGGTACCACCAGGTGGATTGATCATTGTCTCACTAGTAATAATCTAAAGGATCGAATTGTTAGAGTTCATATTCTGCATGATTTCCTTCTTTCTGATCATAGTCCATAGACCATAGAAATATTCATTAATTTTGCCAATTTATGCGCACACGACTTAACAAGAACTCAATAGGTAAGAATAATCGCGTCGATTGGTCCAATGTTAATATGCAGCAAAGAATAGAATACAAAGACAGAACAAGTTACTTCTTTAATAATTAAGAAATTTTGCACCTTGCCTGTAATAATCCTTGCTCAAATGATTCTCACTGTAAACTCATAGATAGGTATTATAGTAAGATAATATCCCGGTTAAGAGAAGCAGGAAGCCTCCTGATTAAATCTTACAACTATCATGTGCGAGTCGGACAATTTAAGTATAAGTGATGTAGATGTATTAGGGGTAACCAGTGGTAATTTTACATACGTCAGTGATATGAGTGGTACCACCAGGTGGATTGATCATTGTCTCACTTGTAATAATCTAAAGGATCGAATTGTTAGAGTTCATATTCTGCATGATTTCCTTCTTTCTGATCATAGTCCATAGACCATAGAAATATTCATTAATTTTGCCAATTTATGCGCAACACGACTTAACAAGAACTCAATAGGTAAGAATAATCGCGTCGATTGGTCCAATGTTAATATGCAGCAAAGAATAGAATACAAAGACAGAACAAGTTACTTCTTTAATAATTAAGAAATTTTGCACCTTGCCTGTAATAATCCTTGCTCAAATGATTCTCACTGTAAACTCATAGATAGGTATTATAGTAAGATAATATCCCGGTTAAGAGAAGCAGGAAGCCTCCTGATTAAATCTTACAACTATCATACTAAGATTATTCCTGGGTGAAATGATTTTATTGCCCCCCCTGAAGAGGGAATCGAATGACGCCTATGATTTGTGGTGCTTTCATGGTAGACCCAGTTTCGGACCAGTATACATGAATATGTGTAGAAGTAGGGGTCAGTATAAGGTGGCCATAAGGCGATGTCTATTCGAGCATCAAAGGCCTGTGAAGCTCGCATAAATAACGATAATAACAAATTTTGGAAATTTGTTAAGAATCAAACGGGTGTCAAAAATGTCCTCCCTCCGACAATCGATGGGGTGTCGGGGGGAGGATGAAATTGCAAAGCTGTGGAAAAACCACTATTCTAACATTCTTCACAGTGTGAGTAGGGAGAATCTTAAGATAGATTGCAGCGAAACGATTGTGGGAGGGACAAGGGAAAATACTTTGATATCATTTTCTGAAGTAAAGAGGTTAATTAAAGAGTTAAAGACTGGTTCTGCGTCAGGGGTAGATGACTTATCGAATGAGCACTTAAAATATGCAAATGGCGTAGGATGTCTGCATATATCATTGCTCCTATCAGCCATGCTTGCTCATAGCTATATCCCTGCAGAGTTCATGAGTGTATATATCTTGTCCCTGGTCAAAAATAAGTACATAGACAGTAATTCAACTATTTATAGCTGTTCCTAGATATAAGAGCGGCATATGATAGGGTGAACCACAATATTTTATTTGCAAAACTAGAAGACAGGAAGGTTCCAATGTAGGCTACATATTAAATTTATTGAAATTTTGGTATTCCCACCAATCTTTCACTGTTAGGTGGGGCAATGTACTATCCGAGTGTTTTGGCTCCTCTTGCGGAGTGAGACAAGGCTCCTTGCTCTTCCCTATGCTGTTTAATGTATATCGACGGATTAATTGTTTCACTTAATGAGGTAACAGTGGGATGTTGTATAGATAACACAAGGATAAATAATTTAGTTTATGCCGATGATATGGTGTCAATAAGTCCCTCTGTTAAAGGTCTGTATGGAAAACTGATGAGTGGGTAGTTGGGAGGTAACGAAAATGGTTCACTGAGTAGGTAGGTAGTTAATCTAACAATCATTAAATTCCTTTTATGTCAATAACTGGGTGGATGAAACCAATTGGTTGCTCACCAGAGTTATTCTCCACACTAGTATTTATATACTGTGTGGGAGGAGCGTGCTCGGTAATAAGGATACATTACCGCTCAACCAACCGAGGAATAAACCAAGACAACGCTGGTACGAGAAGCCCCGCGAAGAGGAGAACAAAGGAGAACGAAAACGAAGAACGGGGCGAGAGGACGTACCAGCAAAGTGCGCTCTCGAAAACATAACCGGAGAAGGGAGACACTCCGATAACAAAAAGTAAGTGACTAATTGAGTTTTTACACCAAAGTTAATCTCATTAAATTAAGCTGGGTCAGACAAGTTAGGCCTACATTGTGGCCTAAGACCCAGCATCAACTCATAGCTTAACAAAGGTGAAGGTAGATTGCCCTAACCTAATTCTTGTGAGGAATCCTACTGTGGACCTCAATTTATCTGCCCGCTCTGGACCATTTCCGGAATCTCTAGGCTGACCCCTCTAGGCTAGACTTGATCTACTCTATAGTTAGACTGGAGATATAAGGGGTGGGTTAATTGTGGACCAATTCATACAGAGCATTTTTCGCATTGGTGGTCCGTGTGTGGGGAATTTACAAACCTTAACCTTACTTAACAAAAATTGCAGAATTAGGCTAAATAGCCTAAGTCTAGCCTAAGCCTAAGCTAATCAAGCCTAATTAGGTCTACAACCTAGGGCCTAACTAGGAAACATTTACATTAAAGGAGTCTCATTCTCTTATAAGCTTAGACCTGAGTGACATAAGTACTTGGGGGGGATTAAACCAAATTTAAACTTGACTCTTTTGTCTGTGCTCTCTCTTCTCTGGTAATTTCTTCTTGTCCTATATTTCATTACGATCCCCAGTTAAACAACATTAGTGAACAAGCATTTAAAATGCATACAACTCCAAGCATCCAATTCTTCTTTTAAGGAAGAATCACTCAACAGATTTTTTCAACAGGCACATGCATTCCTTGCAATCTGTGTGTATATATATGTATATATACACTGTACTCTTTACATGTGCCACAAATACACTCAACCTATCTGAACATAAGCAAGGATTGCATGGGTTACTCAATGAGGGTCTTATGGCCTATCTTGGCCATGGGCCAAACAATGAGCCTTGGTCTTGTGGCCTACCTTGGCCATGGGCCAAACAATGAGCCTTGGTCTTGTGGCCTACCTTGGCCATGGGCCAAACAATGAGCCTTGGTCTTGTGGCCTACCTTGGCCATGGGCCAAACAATGAGCCTTGGTCTTGTGGCCTACCTTGGCCATGGGCCAAACAATGAGCCTTGGTCTTGTGGCCTACCTTGGCCATGGGCCAAACAATAAAGGTCTTATGGCCTACCTCAGCCATGGGCCAAAACAATTGAACCTTGGTCTTGTGGCTTATTGTGGCCATGGGCCAAACATTAAATGTCTTATGGCCTACCTTGGCCATGGGCTAAACATTGTCTTATGGCCTACCTTGGCCATAGGGAAAACTATTACAAGGGTCTTATGGCCTACCTTGGCCATAAGGAAAACTATTACAAGGGTCTTATGGCCTCCCTTGGCCAGAGACCAAACAATACAAAATAAGACCCAGACTGGATAAACCAAAGACTGTTCCCAGAGACCAACTAGCTACAGCCAAACAGACAAAACTTGATACTGTAGAATCAAATGTGACCAACTATAAAACACGAACACCTACATTACAGAACTTTAATGTAACTGCTGCCTAAACTTATACACCATATTGCAAATTTTGTGCAAGTAATGAACACAGTAGTACTGGGTGTGACAAATATTCAGATTTTAACCAAAGGGTAAAAGATGTGAACAGTTGAACCTGTGTAAAAAGTGTACTGGCCAGGGACATTATAAGAAAGACTGTAAATCTAGGTTAAGATTCAAGTGTAAGTTTTGTAAAAGTTTACGACATGTCTCATCAATGTGTGATTCACCAAAGTGTCCAAACAATAGTACTCAAACTCAAAAGATACCTCCCCCAAACAAAGGTAATCAAGAAAATGCCACTTTCATGGGACATTCTGCTTGTTCAAACAATGTAACAAGAAACACTGATTCTTTTACCAACTATTACTTTGGACTTAGTGAATAGTGAGGGTAGTACCACTCCAGTGAGATGTCTTATAGACTGTTGTTCTCAACAAACATTTGTTTCAAAAAATGTAGTTAATAAATTGGGTTTGACACCAAACCCGAATGAACAAAACTCAATATTGCATCCTTTGTTAAGGATAACTCGGACAAAAATAGCTATAAGACAATTGACCTGGAACTACATTTAGAAGTAAATTCAAGAAAATTGAAGCAGTTATTATTTCTAAAGTAGGACAAAACAAACTGGTTATACCCAAACTAGAACAAACCATAAATCATTTGGGAAAACACTACAAAATAGCTGATAGACATATCACTAACAACACAGTAGCTAACATTGAAATGCTAATAGGGGCAGATTATATTAATCTTATTCATAAGGGCATAGTAGAGATAGGTAATGGTATAGCTATTCAGACTCCATCAGGGATAGCCCCTTTGGGTGACCTATCAGACTACAACCTAGACCTAAACCAAAACAGTGCATGACCAACAAATACTATGTGCCTCAACTCAGTCCTACATAACACCTGTAAGAATAGCAACACTTTGAATAATATTATCTCAACTGAGAACATTAATTCATCATTATCAAATGAAACTTTGGATGAGGCAATTCAAACTTTATGGTTGCTAGAATCTGTGGGTATACATGACACAATCAAACTTCAGAAGATCAGTTAATGGTAGAAAGATTTGAAGACACCATTCAGTGCAAAGACAATAGTTATTTTGTTGAGTTACCTTGGAAAATAAATTGTCCAACTTTAAGAGACAATCTCAAAGTAGCTAAAGGACATTTATATAAAGTAATGAAAAAACTCAGACAAGATAATAATTGTAAAGTACATGATGTCTTCAAAGAACAGCTACAGAAAGGCTTCATTGAAGAAGTAACAATAACCCTTTTAAAAAAGATGGTTGTCATTATTTAACCCACAGGGGGGTTTATCGACAAGATGCCCCAACAACAAAACTCAGAGTAGTATATAATTGTAGCCTCAAAGACAGTGATAAACCAGCTTGAATGATTGCTTGATTGAGGGTCCTAATCTCATTTCTGACCTTGTGAAGCTTACTGAGGTTCAGGTTAGACAAATATGCTGTACAAAGTGACATTTCGAAGGCATTTTTGAGAATAAATCTTAAAAATGAATATGATAAGAACCACTTAGGTTCTTATGGTTCAGGATCCATTGATTTGAATAAGGGTTTCATAACCTATAGATTTAATGTTGTGTTGTTTGGAGCCAATTGCTCACCTAGCCTATTAGCATTGACAATTAACATCATTTAACCAGTTTAATAACTCTCTAACATTGAACTTCCTTAAGGAAATTTTTACGTTTGACAATCTAATAGGCTCACGACAACAAAATCTGAATTATCTGAAGTCTATGACACTCTCAAACATTATGCAACAAGGTACTTTGAACTTAGATGAGTGGATTTCAAATAATGAGGATTTAAAAAAAAGATTTTAAAAGATAATAATGGTCTTACTGAGCCATCAGACAGAGTTTAAAACTTTAGGTATGAACTGGTATTTGGATGCAACTTCTAACGTCATGATT
Organism: Bathynomus jamesi; assembly: GCA_023014485.1. Taxonomy (NCBI): domain Eukaryota; kingdom Metazoa; phylum Arthropoda; class Malacostraca; order Isopoda; family Cirolanidae; genus Bathynomus; species Bathynomus jamesi. The sequence continues at coordinate 39,403 of JAJOZX010012804.1, read as the reverse complement.
CATCTGTACTAAAGGTTTTAAACTTGATGAGGAACAAATACTAAAACAAATATTATCAGAGGCTTCCAAAATTTTTGATCCTATGGGTCTATTTCCTGCCTTCAACAATAAATCAAAGATTCTCCTCCAAGAAATTTGGAGGACAAATGTTGGGTGGGATGATCCAATAACAAATGAAAATCAAAAATCTTGGAAGAAGTTAGCTACTGATTTAACAAAGTGCAGAACATTAAATTCAAAGGTGCTGTGGGTTTAGGGATAAGCCCCAGAGCTTCATGTGTTTGCTGATGCAAGCACACAAGCTTATGGTGCTGTGCGTATCTTGTAAGCCCTACAGAAAGTCATCTAATTTATGCAAAAGGGAAAGTTGCACCTCTCAAACCTACCCGAACCATACCTCAATTGGAACTATTGGCTGCTACATTAGCCATTAAAAACCATTTCATTGCTTAAGGATGCTTACTATGATGTGTTCATAACTAATATCCACGTCTGGCTTGACAGTCAGATTTGTCTTGCCTGGATACGGAATGATAGCATTAATAGTAAGAATTCTTTGTAAGAAATAGGCTAAAAGAAATAGCTGACGCTAATGAAAGCCTACAAGTAAACTTTCACTATGTTCCAACTAAACAGAATCCAGCAGACTTTCTGACCAGAGGTTTATCCTACAAGTTGTTGAAGTCAAACAAAACTTGGTTTATGGGACCTAAGTGGCTCTGTAATACAGACCATGGCCTGTGGAACAAGTTAATTTGACATTAAATTTAATCTTTTCAAATGAAAAGGTTGAATCAATCACTAATTATGAAAAGTATTCTGATTTCAACAAACTTGTCAGGGTGACAGCCTACTGTTTGAGGTTTGCTCACAACTGTTTAGCTACAATTAACACAGCTAAATAAAAACAATCATAATTATACAGAAGTTGCAACCCATATTGGATAGGCCAGGCCCAACAAAAAGAGTACAATAAAGAGTTAGAATTCTTAACAAATGGGAAACAAACAAAAGAACCTGTACCATCAGTAGTTGTGGATCTAAACTTGTTCAGAGATGAGGAAGGCCTTCTAAGGTGTAAAGGGAGATTAGACAAATCAAACTGTCATACAAAAGCAAAAATCCAATCCTTTTACCTAGATTTAGCTATTTGACAACATTAATCATCAGAAAAAATACACAATGATGTATATCATATGGGGTACCACAGACACTAACTACATTAAGAAAAACTTATTGGATACCCAAGGGAAGGATCACTGTTAAAACAGTCCTGAGTGAGTGTGTCACCTGTAGCGTATTCATGCTAGGCCTATAGGAAACCAAATCCTCCTGCTTTGCCAGAGGAGAGTTACTCTCAACAGACCCTTTGAGACTGTAGGCATTGACTATACAGGAGCATTGACTGTAGGGGTGGGTGACACGGAACAAAAAATGTACATTGTACTGTTTACATGTGCAGCCTCACGAGCTGTTTATTTGGATGTTGTGAGGACCTAACAGCAGAATCTTTTGTTGCTGTCTTTAAGAGATTCTGTGCACGACATTCAGTACCCAAGACAGTTTGGACTGACAATGCTACATATTTCAAAGCTGGTGAACAAGTCATCCACGACTTGTTAAGCAATGAAATCACACAATTATATATACAAAATCAAAACATAAAGTGGAAGTATATTCCAGTTGCCTCTCCTTGGTATGGTTCTATCTGGGAGAGGAATATACAAACAGTAAAGAATTGCTTGAAGAAAGCAATTGGCAAAAAAACAGATACACTTATTTGGGTTACTCACTCTCCTGGCTGAGATTGAGAACATCATTAACAATAGGCCACTCACTTATGTGAGTGACAACATTAATGACCCAGAACCATTAACTCCAAATCATTTGATTCGGGGAGAACAAGTTAGTCTCCTGCCGGACTACAATATAGACTCTTCAGAAGACCCAAACTGGACTCAACGACATGATGAGCTCCAGACTAAGTTACAACATTTAACTAGAGTTAAAGCTCATTTCATTAAACAGTGGAAAAATGAGTACTTGATGGGTCTAAGGGAGAGACATAAACAAATGACTAAGAAGGATTGGTCTGACACAATTAAGGTAGGGGACCTTGTTCTCATACATGACAGTACTCCAAGACAAAACTGGCCTCTGGCTAGAGTTTCAGAACTCAGACCAGGGGCAGATGGGGTAACAAGAGTGGTCAAATTAAGGACTTCAACGGGTGACACAACAAGAGACATTTCTCTTTTGTACCCTTTAGAGTCTGGACCCAAAACAATGGACTTTGGAGAACCTTCTCCACTGACAGTAACAACTGGAGACACTGAACTTCCAGTAACTATTCCTTTGACAGTAGGAGTGGTAACGCATCCTACTACAACATGACAGACACAAGACCTCAGCGACAAACAGCATTAAAAGCGCGACTATTTTTACAACAAAAATAGATGCTGGGAATTGTAATTTTATCTTCTAACTTTCATTTTTCCTTTTCTTATGGTAAAGACCATAGACAGTTTCATCCTATGGATGTATATTTTCTCTTCTAATTAAATGCTACACCTTCTCCATGAGAAGGTGAGATAGGCACTGTTAATCAGATTAACAGGCATTTACAGTTAAATAGTTAGCTAGTCTACACTCAGACAAAAATTGGTGACAATGACACCAAAATTTTTATCTCCCGGGGCCCCCAGTATATGGAAAACTGATGAGTGGGTAGTTGGGAGTAACGAAAATGGTTCACTGAGTAGGTAGGTAGTTAATCTAACAATCATTAAATTCCTTTTATGTCAATAACTGGGTGGATGAAACCAATTGGTTGCTCACCAGAGTTATTCTCCACACTAGTATTTATATACTGTGTGGGAGGAGCGTGGCTCGGTAATAAGGATACATTACCGCTCAACCAACCGAGGAATAAACCAAGACAACGCTGGTACAAGAAGCCCCGCGAAGAGGAGAACAAAAGGAGAACAAAGGGAGAACAAAAACGAAGAACGGGGCGAGAGGACGTACCAGCAAAGTGCGCTCTCGAAAACATAACCGAGAAGGGAGACACTCCGATAACAAAAGTAAGTGACTAATTGAGTTTTTACACCAAAGTTAATCTCATTAAATTAGCTGGGTCAGACAAGTTAGGCCTACATTGTGGCCTAAGACCCAGCATCAACTCATAGCTTAACAAAGGTGAAGGTAGATTGCCCTAACCTAATTCTTGTGAGGAATCCTACTGTGGACCTCAATTTATCTGCCCCTCTGGACTTTCCGATCTCTAGGCTGACCCCTCTAGGCTAGACTTGATCTACTCTATAGTATAGACTGGAGATATAAGGGTGGGTTAATTGTGGACCAATTCATACAGAGCATTTTTCGCAGTCTGGATCGGCTACTAAAAGTCTGCGAAGTGTATTCGCAGAAACATGATATTCTTTTTAATGTTACAAAAACTAAAGTTATTCAATTTCATCCTAAAAGTTGTAATCAGCCAGCTGATATAAGGCTTAAAATGATGGTGAAGTAATTGAGGAAGTACAAGAGTTTAAGTATTTGGGTCAAATTATTACCAGCTCCTTGAGTGATGACTCGGATATAAGAAAACAATCTCGAAGCCTGTGTGCTAAAGCGAATATGACCATAAGGAACTTTCGATTCTGTACAAGTGAAGCTAAAGACACTCTCTTTCGTACTTTCTGCAGTAATATATACGGACAGCAACTGTGGGTGAATTATAAAAAAGGTTCTGGCAGAACTCTAAATTTGCTGTACAACAGGTCTTTTAGACTCTTACATAAATTACCCCCGAGATGCTCAGCTTCGCAAGTGTTTGCTACCCGCAACGTCCCGAGCTTCCCGGAGGTAAAAGACGTGCTCAATACAGTCTAATGCAAAGAATTAAAAAATCAACCAACCCGATCATCCAAGCTATCCATGAGTCCTACCATTTATCCTCTAAGCTATGGACTTCTTGGTACGAAAATGTCTGTCTGTAGCTCCATTCAACTTCGACATTACAGTATTATTTCTAATCAATTGTATATATTTCTATCCTTAGTATATGAACTGTCATTGTATTAATAATATTTGTCATATGGACTATAGTCTGCCAATAAACCTTTTCATTTTCATTTTCATTAGCCAGTGCTGGTCAAATAGTACATCTACATCTAATGCATATAACATTGCTCTATTATTGATTTTGATGTGTATATTATTAATATTTTGTCCGGGTGTGGTGCGGTGTGGTAATTAGGCACACCGGGCAATTCATTTTGTTTCTGTAAATTCTACACATCGTAAGTTTCTCATATGTTGTGACTCTGTCTCAGTTCTACATGCTATAAAGTCAGGGAATGCTACTCATTTTCTGATTAATAAAATTATTGTTTTGTTAAGATCTATTCCACATTACAGTTTTGTTCTTCTTTGAGTTCATGGACATGTTGAATCCTGGACAATGTAGTAGTAGACTTGGCAGCCAAGTCTGCGGTGCACTCGGGATTCGGGAGGGTTTATACAGTGGCGTAGCTACAGTTTGTACCGCCCGGGCGGTCCTTGAGTTTGCCGCCCCCCTGAAACACACACAATACACATAACAAACATACTTAAACAAAAAGTGAAAACGACGTATAGAAAAAAACCTGTGAAAAATATTAGGACAACATGTTTACTTCTGAAGTGAAAAAATTAACTACAACATTCTACACAGTTATTTTTCTTGCTTTTCTGTTAGCAAAATCTTCGATGACATTGTCGAAGTCTATTTCGTCTGTCAATTGTTGTTCTATAGACAGTATGGCAAGATTTCTCAACCGCAAGGTGCTCATAGTAGATCTTAGGTAATTCTTTATCAGTTTTAGTTTAGAAAAACTCCTCTCACAGCTAGCAACACTAACAGCAATTGTGAGAAAAATCCGCAGCAGTATTACAATATTTGGAACCGAGTTACCAAGATTATACTTTACAACTAATACCAGCATATTAGTTTTGATATTGATTATTTATAAATATTAAACGTATATTTATAGATTATAACGTATTTACAGAACTTTATGGGTTATTTCCCTTTTTAATGAAATAAATGCATTTATACCAATGCTATTATTAATTAAGCACAACTAAGCGCTTAAATAGGTATGATGGTCAATAAGGCCATCTTCAAGGGAACACAATCCTTACCATTGTCGGAAATTAACGAAGTAAGCAGTGTTTTCGTGGAAAAATAAAATTGTGTCTGGCGTCTTGTATCCTTCTACTGTCCCGACAAAAAAAAAACTTTTTTTTTTCATTGCAGTAGACCAAAAGTGCCGCCCCTCAAAAAGTGCCGCCCGGAGCGGACCGCCCCCTCCGCCCCCCTATAGCTACGCTAGTGGGTTTATAGTAGATTCGTCACCAAAACGAAACTACCCGAGATTCAGGGACGCCTGGGAGATTTCGAGTAGTTTATGATTGGTTAGTTGTCGTGATATTTTCGTTAGTTTTAACGAAAATATCACGACTTAAACTAACCAATCGTCAAGGGTGTACAGTTGACCTAACCGGGCATTCAACCGGGGGCCGCACAGCAACCGGTTAAATTGCAGTTTAGCACCGAACTAGGGCCGGCGAGCGCTGCCCCGGGCCCCGGGGAAGGATTAATATATGGGCCCCCCTGTTTACTCAGTATTTTATTATGAATGTTTATTGTGTACATAACAAGCAAACTGATTATATGTCCAAGTCTATTCAAAACATACAGTATGAATAAACAACTCAGAAGAAAATGACCATTTTATTTTTCAAATCACTTACTGTATGTTAATTCTATCACCATACAATTTACAAATGTAGTACCAGTCCATGCAGGCAAAATAGTTGTTTACTGCAAGATTTTCATAATAAGAAGTGTACTTTTTTTGCCTTCTCTCTAGCAAAGTGGTAAATGATTCTGATAAAATTTAAAGTACGGGCTAACTGGCTTTCAATTACAATGGTCCCCAGATCTGTCAGTCGATCTTGGGCATTGGTGGACCGCAGATAATATTTTATCTGTTTCAGTTTGACTATGATAATTAATCTCTATAAAATGTATGTTCATTAATTATATTTCCCCTGTTATTTATTCAATTGCTTTATTAATATTTTCAGAGATAATAATCTATTTAAGCTCCCGTCTCTCCGATTTTCATAAATTATACATCGGTAGCTTCGTTTCTTCATTAGGAATGCGATTTAGACAGTCTCTAGTAAGGGAAATGCTTCAAAACCTAACCTAACCTAAAAAAAAATCTAGAGAATTTTAACCAAACTTTTCTAGTCACTTTTGAAGTGCTTTGCACGAATCTGCCATTGGTTTCCTGTGCAAATGCGTAGTTTTTGAGAAATCGTAACATAAACATATAGGATATGTTCATGTTACGAGATCTTGTAAACGACGCACTATCACCGGAAACGTGCAAAACAAAATTAACCAGAAAAGTTTGCTCTCGTCATTTTCGTTTAAACTAACGAAAATATCACGAGTCCTAGTGCTTGCATAATACCGAAAATTTTCAATACCGGTATTTGGAGGCAATTATGCTAATCCCGGTATTGATACCGGTATTATGAAAAAAATAATTTATTTTGATTTATTATGGTGCCACCCTACCAACCCTCCCACAAGTCTGAGGGACTTGCAGTACTCACCATATTTACTATAAATTAATGACCCAACTCCAAATAGATGGCATTCTATTCGAAAAAGTTTATACAGTAAATTACTAAATTGTAATAAAAATATTATTTGAATTTTTTTTAGCATATTATTATACAACTACTGGGGTAGATAGAAATTATTAGTATCTAAATATTTATTTCTTAGTTTGATTTTGAAAGTATGCTTTGAGGAAACAAAGAGCATCTAGGGATTGTTCAGATAGACTTGATCTCAGTTTCGTCAGAAATAGGCCTGCAGCAGAAAAGGCTCTTTCTGATTCTGCACTTGTAGGTTTAATTGAAAGCAGTGCCTTGTACAGCTTCTCTAAATTCTCACTTCTCTGTAAAGTAACTTCCAAGCTTTTAAATTCATTAGTAACATCAAAATCAATGGAATTTTTTTTAGATGGCACTTTTCCTAGTTTGTCCATTTCTTGCATGTATTCACTCAGTAATGAATCTGCTTCCACTTCAGTCTTATTTGCAGCTACATTTTCAGGGTTACATGGAAATTCCTGTTCTTCCATTTCTATCTCCAAATCAACCACATTCTTAGGGAAAAGTCTTTTATGGAGCCTTTCTGCAGTTCTTTTGAGAACTAATTTTGATGGAACAGAAAAACTTTCCTCTTCTTGAACTTTTAAAACTTCGGGATTATGAAGATATTTGATTAAACCTACAATGTCTTGCTGTCTTCTTGAAATGTAACGATTTCTAAGACAATCTTTTAACTCTTTTGCTATTGGATTATTTTTCTCTCCTAGTTTCTTTGAAATAAATTTCATTGATGATTCAGCTGTCAGGAGTGATGCATCTTTCGAGCATAACCCTTTAAGAATTATTTCAACAGGACGTAAGGTGTCATAAAGGTTTTCAATAATTTCCCACTCTGTTGAAGAAATGGCTACAGTTAAATGAATCACTCTTAAAGCTAGTGCAATAAATAGTTTTCTTTGATAGAAAGGAATAGAAAACGAAAAAAAGAGGTTAACTGCAAAATACCCCGAAACTTTTTTTTCTCCGAATCCTCCAAAAACAGTTTATTTGCCCATCGGAGGACTAAATTGCCTAAATTTTACAATAGCAATTTTTGTCAATACCAAAAACCTATAATATCGGTATCGGTATTATTTGTACTTCTTCAATACCGGTATTAATACCGGTTTTAACCCCTAAATTCACGACTTAACCTAACCAATCATCAAGGGCGTACAGTTGACCTAACCGAGCATTCAATTAACCTAACCGGGCATTCAATTAACCTAACCGGCAGTGGCGTGTACTCCTAAGACGCAAGGTAAGCAAAAGTTATATATACATATATATATATATATACACACGAACTTAAATAATATTTTATGTTACTACTTCCTATTTTATATGTTAAATGAATCAATAAAGAAAATATTTATTAATATTCATACTTCAGCTTTATCAAAACTCTTAACAGTGTCATTTGCTTACCCTAGCATTTTTTTCACGACACGCCACTGCTAACCGGGCATTCAATTAACCTAACAGGTTAATATTGGTTATTTCAACTAAATATCTTCTGATCTTTTCGTATTAGGCACTCACCGTCACATTTCGGGCAAGTTAAGGATGAGAGAATAACGCCGTAATTGATAAAAACATCCAATGCTTTGTCTTCATCTAGGGCACATGACAAATCAAGTTCTCAGTCAAAACCACACGAATGGCACGTCATAATTCTATCGCAAACACTACCAAACTGAATCCAGTTAGAATTTACACGGATACTAATGTTGTCAATCTGGTGATTTTATCTAACTAAAAAAAACCCACTAGATTTTCATTGAAAATCCTGTAAAACTACAAACTCGCTAGACTTTGTTTTTAAAACTCTCTAGATTTTTTTTTAGGTTAGGTTAGGTTTTGAAGTATTTCCCTTACTAGAGACTGTCTAAATCGCATTCCTAATTGTAATGAGTCTTTACTAATTATTGTTTTCTGTGTAACAAGTCTTTACTAATTATTGTTTTCTGTGTATCAGATCTATGCTATGTTTATGTTGAATAAAGCCTCAAATTGGCCTTTACTTTATCTTTAGCCCGCTAACAAACGCGGCACCACAATTTATTCAACATTTCAATCAGCCATTCAGTCGGCCTTTCAGATACAGCAAGCAAATATTCATCCAGTAATCTTACTATATCATGGAGAAGGTGATTCGCCCGGATAAATTTATTACTTCTCCGAATTCTCCCCAAGCTGGGAAACTATGGAAATTATGGTCGCGCGGATTCAAATATTTCTTGAGTACTATCGCCGAACACAACCCCAATAAATTGGAGGTTCTATTCATACATATCGGCCCCGATGTCGCTGATATCATTCAAGACTGCTCTACTTATGAGAATGCCATGGCAGCCTTAGAGGCCACCTACGTCAAGAAGCCAAACGAGGTATGCGCTCGCCACCTGTTGTCCACCCGTCACCAAAAGCCCGAGGAAACCCTCGATGAGTACTTGCAAATTCTTCAACAACTAGCCAATGACTGCAACTTCAAATCGGTTTCCGCCGACGAAAACAGGAGTTCATCTGTGAGAGACGCTTTCATCCGAGGAATTAGAGATAGCGCCATCCGCACCCGCTTACTCGAAAATGACACACTCTCACTGGAAAAGGCTATCGTCCAGGCTCGAACATTAGATCAGGCCCAGAAAAACTCAGAATCGTACCTCACTCATTACGGTGCTGTTGCAGCCACTGGCTCTCGCCACGAACCATCGCCGACTACTGACTCTGCCCGGCCTGCCTGCGTCCAAGGAGACGATCTCCCAAACTCTTCAGCCGCTACGAATTTCGACAACAAAGCTGCTCTGTGCTTCTTCTGCGGGTCTCGACGCCACCCACGAAGCAGGTGTCCGGCAAAGGATTCTATCTGTGCGAAATGTGAAAAGACCTGCCACTGAGCCAAAGTCTGCCGCTCAAGTACTTCCTCGGCACGTCAAAAACAGGATAAAACCACAGCGTCTCATTCAGCCGCAGCATTAGCGACCATTAGTACCACTCTATCGTGTAGCTCCCCCATGCCTACCAACTCAACAGTCGATATCGTCGTCAACGGCCGTTCGTGTCTCGCCTTGTTGGATACTGGCAGCTCGGACAACTTCATTCGTGAGGATCTAGCCAAACACTTAGAGCTGCCCATTCTTCCGCACTCGGGCGTCGTATCAATGGCTTCGCCTGATCTATCCGCAGCCATCTCAGGTCGATGTACAGTGAAGGTTACGATGGGAGACCGCGACTACGAAAAGCTCGAACTATCCGTCTTGTCGGATCTGTGCGCTGACATAATACTCGGTACCCCATTCTTAATCAGACACGAGGAATTGAACATCAATTTCGGAGGTCCGGAGCCAGCACTCCATATATGCGGCCTTACTCGATCAAGAATTTCAGCCCCACCACTATTCGGCAACTTAACTGCCGATTGTCGTCCCATCGCCACGAAGTCCAGACGATTTTGCTCTGAGGACAAAATTTTCATTGGGAAAGAAATCGAAAAGCTACTCAGGGATGAGATAATTGAACCCAGTAACTCACCCTGGCGTGCTCAAGTAGTCATCACATCTACCGAAACAAAAAAAACCCGCATGGTAATCGATTTCTCTCAAACCGTCAACCGATTTACCATGCTAGATGCATATCCTCTTCCGCGAATCGATGATATAGCCAACAAAGTCTCACAACACAAATACTACAGCGTAATTGATCTGTCAGGCGCATACTAGCAGGTAGAAATCGATCCGTCTGAACGATCTTTCACAGCATTCGAGGCTGACGGAAATCTATACCAATTCAGAAGGATCCCTATGGGAGTAACTAACGGAGCCGTGGCCTTCCAGCGCGTCATGAACGAATTCATATCCTCGAACAACTTATCATCAACATACGCCTACCTCGACGATCTCACCATCTGCGGAACCACTTGGGAAGAGCACGATGAGAACCTTCGACATTTCTGGGAAGCCGCTAAACGAGTAAATCTGAGTCTAAACAAGGAAAAATGCAAGCTTTCGATGACATCAGTGCACCTGCTCGGATATTCTATCTCTCATGGCGTATTGCGGCCCGATCCCGAACGCCTCCGGCCACTACAAGAACTCCAAACTCCTCGCAACAAGTCGTCTCTACAACGCGTAATCGGACTATTCGCATACTATGCTAAATGGATTCAGAACTATTCCCTCAAGATCAAACCTCTGCTCAACGTTTCATCATTCCCATTAACTCGCGAGGAAGTATCAACGATCCAAACACTCAAGATGATATCTCGAAAGCTGTCGTCGGTTCAATCGATGAAGAACTGCCGTTCACTGTGGAGACGGACGCTTCCTCTTCAGCAATCGGAGCCACCCTCACCCAGAACGGCCGCCCGGTGGCGTTCTTTTCTCGCGCTCTGAATAACACAGAACGTCGCCATCACATCGTTGAAAAGGAGGCATACGCTGTAATCGAATCCATTCGCAAGTGGAAGCACTTCTTAGCTTATCGACACTTTACTGTCGTCACCGACCAGCGGAGCGTATCTTTCATGTTCGATGGAAAAGCTACTGGTCGTATTAAGAACGATAAGATTCTCCGTTGGCGTGTAGAACTAGCCGGCTACTCATTCACAATAAAATACAGACCGGGCCCCGAGAACCGAGCCGGAGACGCATTGTCGCGATCCTTTTGCGCTGCTACTCCAAGAATATCCCTCGCCCAGCTGCATGTTAATCTGATACACCCAGGAGTCCGCCGAATGACTCATTTTGTGAGAGCTAGGAACCTACCATTTTCAGTGGATGACATCAAACGAGTTACGTCGGAATGCCAAACATGCGCTAAATGTATGCCACAGTACTATAAACCAGAAGTTAGTCACTTAATACGGGCCATGTCCCCGTTTGACCGACTTAACATCGACTTTAAAGGCCCGCTTCCGAGCGCAACTTCGCGACCTTACATCCTAACAGTAATCGACGAGTATTCACGCTTTCCTTTTGCCTTCCCGTGCCGTGATACTAGCACGTCAACCGTTATCGCCCGTCTCACCGAGTTATTTTCTACCTTCGGAACTCCCTCTTACATCCACACAGATCGAGGGACATCGTTTATGTCTTCGGAACTAAAACTGTTCATAACTAAACATGGTATCGCGACTAGTCGCACAACGCCGTATCACCCCCAAGGAAACGGGCAATGCGAACGTTACAATGGAATCATCATGAACACCATCAAACTAGCCATAGAAGATCGCGGGTTGCCGATGTCGCAATGGGAGTCCGTCCTACCAGACGCGCTGCACTCGATTTGATCGCTGCTGTGTACGGCACGCATGAAACTCCTCACGAGCGTCTATTCACGCACCCGCGGCGTACTTCTACCGGTTCTGCACTACCGACGTGGCTGTCTTCTCCGGGAACTGTACTCCTTCGCCAATTCATTCGCCGATCCAAGAACGACCCCCTCGTCGAGGAAGTTGAGTTAATTGAGGCAAACCCCAACTACGCGTTTATACGGCATCCGAATGGGAGAGAAGATACCGTATCCATCAGGGACCTGGCACCGGCGGGACGTAGCAATATGGATGACACGAATCACTATGAACCCCCCGTACCCAGTCCGCCAATCAATTCCACCCCGCTAACGGACGACTCAGAACCCGCTGAGATCCGCCGACACACGGTCCCAACAGCTCCCGTCGAAGCGACTCCAGTCGAAGTCGAGAGAGGCCCACCTGTGTCAGTAACCTCCGAGACGAGTCCCCCTCTGAGAAGAAGCACTCGAATCAGATACCCAGCTCAACGCCTAAACTTGTAGACTCTTCTTTCTTCCAAAATATCTTGAACTTGTCGTTTTGTTTCTTACCGTGCAAAGTATCACGTATTATAAAAGAAGAGAGGAATGTAATGAGTCTTTACTAATTATTGTTTTCTGTGTAACAAGTCTTTACTAATTATTGTTTTCTGTGTAACAAGTCTTTACTAATTATTGTTTTCTGTGTAACAAGTCTTTACTAATTATTGTTTTCTGTGTAACAAGTCTTTACTAATTATTGTTTTCTGTGTAACAAGTCTTTACTAATTATTGTTTTCTGTGTAACAAGTCTTTACTAATTATTGTTTTCTGTGATCACGTATTATAAAAAAAGAGAGGAATGTAATGAGTCTTTACTAATTATTGTTTTCTGTGTAACAAGTCTTTACTAATTATTGTTTTCTGTGTTTCAGATCTATGCTATGTTTATGTTGAATAAAGCCTCAAATTGGCCTTTACTTTATCTTTAGCCCGCTAACAAACGCGGCACCACACTAATGAAGAAACGAAGCTACCGATGTATAATTTTTGAAAATCGGAGCGACGGGAGCTTAAGTAGATTATTACCTTTTCAGATTTTATTTCCCCTCTTTCCAGGCCCCGGGGATTTATCCTGGCTTCCCCGCCCTCTCGGCGGCCCTGCACCCAACTGGTGATTAGGTAAATTTTAAATAGCTGTAACTTTTTATTATTTATTTGCGACAAATTTGGATTCCATATTTGGAAAGAGGAGACAAGACTGCACTAGAAATAAAAATAAATAAATAAATACAAAATAGGATCAGCAGGTGGGTGCTAAACTGTAATTTTACCAAACTCGTTACTTTTTATAAACAATTTGTCATCTGCAAAATCAAATCCATTTCAAGAATTCTTGCATTATTTAACCCCATATATAAAAGAATGGCGACGAAACTACTCAAAATCTCCCCAGGCGTCCCTGAATCTCGGTTAGTTTCGTCCTGGCGACGAATCTACACAAGACCTTCGGGAGAGGCAGTCAGTCTTCAATTCTGCCTGCAAGAGGTTTGGAGTTTGGCAGTCTCTTTTGTGCGCAGCAGCTGGTAGTGTCAGTGGAATCGTAGCAATAGTTTTCTCAGCAATGTTAAACCCCTTCTTCACGATTGGGAACATACATATGTAAGTAGCCGAAGGGACCAGATTATTTTATCCCGGCTCAGACTAGGGGTGTCTCTTGACACATGGGCGTTATTTTAGTGCGTCTCCATTGTAATATGCAAAGGTGGGCACCCGGGCCTCAAAAAGACCGACGGTCCCGGTCCTTGCTTCAAACTGGACCGACGGTCCCGGTCCTTTCTGAAGATAGGACCTAGGAACGACTCGGTCCTCGGTCCTTATATATAATATAAGTGAAAAATTTGATTAAAATGAAAAATGAAATTAAAGACACCCGAAATCTTTAATTTTATTAACGTAAATTATAATTAATACAATACATAAATGATGAAAAAAAGTTAAGTTAAATGCTTGAGTTTCCCTTCAAGAAGACTAGCATTTCAAAATGGCTGTCACTGAGCCCTGACCTTTTCGGCTTGAGGACGTCCTTCCCCAAAGAGAAGAGCCTCTCCACGGCGGCACTGGATGGGATAGGCTTGTTAAACTTGATGAACAAGTCCTTCAACGCCGGGCTGGGGAACGAGTCCTTGTTGAAGATGAAGGGTTTCACAGGCCTCTCGCTGAGAAATGTCTCCACCAACTTGGTCCCGGTCTCCTTCGTCTTCTCCCCGCCCTCGTAGAGAGCCTCAAAGAAGTCGTCATTGTTTCAGTTCAGTCTCAGTCTCTTTCTGAGTCTTCTGGAGGAAACGATCCATCTTCTCTAGAACTTCAAATAATCACTAAACACACTAAAATCACTAAAAAAGACCGTCCGGACCGGACCGTCCGGAATTGCTTAAAAATGGACCGTCGCTCCTCACTGAGAAAAGGACCGACTTTCCCGCTCACGGTCCTTAAAAAGGACCGAGTTCCTGGAGTTCGGTCCTGCCCACCTTTGGAATATGACACTCGCATTGAAACATTTTTTTTGATTGCCCAGTTTTTCTTCACTTTGATCTGATATTCATTCATTTTGCACTGCAGAACAGCTTGATTTCACCCTCTCGACTGTCTCATCTTGCCCTGTGCCTTCTAAGCTCGTCTTAGAAGTTAGATTTCTTAGTCAGTCAATTTATATTCCTCACTCAGCCCGGCAGGGTTGCCAGATGATTTTGGATGTTTAAAGCCAAATTGGAGAAAAAAACAGGCCAAAAAAGAGCCAAACCGCCGATTTATATATAAAAGCACAGTTTTATAATAAACTAAATATATATATATATATTTAACTGATTTATTATGCATTGAAATGATATAATAAAGTAACTAACCTGGAGGTAAAACGATTTACACCATAACTATTCCAAGAAAATAGTTATGTCGTCTTCTTCATCCTGTCTTTCCACTTCCGTATTTTGCTGGGAATTGGCTGCTATAGCAGTTGTACTGCTATTGGCATAAAGCAAGTCTGTTTTAAATTTCTTTAACATGCTGTCAGAGGCGGTGAATTCCTTGCAACAAATCGAATTTTCGTTTAAATGCGCTCTTATTCTAACAAGTGCATCTAAGAGATTAACTTGTATTCTGTTTCTCGGACGTGTTTTGATCGCCGTTACAAGGGAAAATACTCTTTCAACAGTCGCATTACTTGCTGGTGTAACTAGACAATTTAGGGCATATTCTGCTAAATGCTTAAAATTTTGGTGTTTACTAACACAGCCAAAATTGTGATGTATCTTTTGGAATTACATTGTTTTCAAAAATATTATCTGCTCTCCAGTCAGTTAAATTAATTTTCCGGTACTGTTGTTCAATTTCAGCAAAGTTATCTTTAGCTAAATGCAACATCGGTAGATCTGTCTTATACTAGGCCAAGAAAAGGCCAAATGTGTTAAAAAAAATTGGCCTTAAAAAGCCAAAATGGCAACCCTATTCCTCAGTTGTGCCATTCGTGTGATCTTGATTGGTTAGGTGTTAGGGCTACGTTAGGTTAAGGTTGCATTACATTTCATTTAGAAAACAAAGCCACTGGGGCCTATCGACGTTATCCAAGTCATGAGCTAATAATAATGGAGTCCTGCAAAACCTCAATCTCAAGTCAGCTAACTAATATACAATTATTTACTACTATCAAAGTACCCTATATAACTTAAGCTAAGAATATACAGTACAGTATTTACAATCTACAAACTATCTCATTCATGAAAGAGTCCAAATTTTTCTTAAAATTAACTAGGCCTAATGAGCAACTGTTTACCACATATCGACATATGGCAAGTCATTCCAAAAATCTACTACTCTGCACAAGTACCGCGAGGGAAAGTTGAAAAGAACTTTGAAGAAAGAGTTCAAGAGACCCGTGAAACTATCGCGAGGTTAAAGCGGATGGACATTCGTGGCCGAAACGGGGGATTCATCTCTTCGGACGGTGGCGCGGAGGTCCGAGTGATGACTGAAAAAGTATTTTCTTAGATCAAGTCTACAAGGCTGTTTTCTAATTTTCTGATGTCCACGAGTTATCCCATCAGCCTCAAGTGAGAAAAAGTTATGTAGGCTACATCTAAATTGTCCAAACCTGAAAACATTTTGAATATCTGTATCATATCTC
Source organism: Bathynomus jamesi (assembly GCA_023014485.1). Lineage (NCBI taxonomy): Eukaryota > Metazoa > Arthropoda > Malacostraca > Isopoda > Cirolanidae > Bathynomus > Bathynomus jamesi. The sequence goes on along the minus strand of JAJOZX010012804.1, from coordinate 23,229 downwards.
CCCTCATAAGAACATAAGAAATTTTTATAGTGGGCACACTAGGGGCCACTTCGGCCCATCGAGGTGGCTCCACTATGTAAAAACTGCCTGTACATTGGCAATAACCAATTTTGGTTATTATGTGTTTTATCACACTCAGTCATTTTACACACCAAAAATATATTTTTCTAGTAGTATTTGATGTGATTTGTTCAAATATGACCTCCATTTCCGTCGGAAATGAGATCCAACAAAGTTATAGTACTTTGAAGTTTGGCTCATTTTCAAGGGAAATGGAAGTCAAAATCTAAGCAAAACATCAAATATTACTAGAAAAATGTATTTTGGTATTAATTAACCTAACCTAACCCTGGCTAAACGATCCTAACCCTGGCTAAACGATCCTAACCCTGGCTAAACGATCCTAACCCTGGCTAAATGAGCCTAACCCTGGCTAAACGAGCCTAGAGTATTACCTTATTATGGATTAGGTGGTGGATACAGACGAGAGCTCGTTTAGCAGGGTTAGGCTCATTTAGCCAGGGTTAGGCTCGTTTAGCCATGGTTAGGCTCGTTTAGCCACGGTTAGGTTAGGTTAGGTTAATTAATACCAAAATACATTTTTCTAGTAATATTTGATGTGTTTTGCTTAGATTTTGACTTCCATTTCCCTTGAAAATGAGCCAAACTTCAAAGTACTATAACTTTGTTGGATCTCATTTCCGACAGAAATGGAGGTCATATTTGAACAAATCACGGTAATTATGTATTTTATCCCACTCAGTCATTTTACACACCAAAATACATTTTTCTAGTAGTATTTGATGTGATTTGTTCAAATATGACCTCCATTTCCGTCGGAAATGAGATCCAACAAAGTTATAGTACTTTGAAGTTTGGCTCATTTTCAAGGGAAATGGAAGTCAAAATCTAAGCAAAACACATCAAATATTACTAGGAAAATGTATTTTGATATTAACCTAACCTAACCTAACCGTGGCTAAACGAGCCTAACCCTGGCTAAACGAGCCTAACCCTGGCTAAACGAGCCTAACCCTGGCTAAACGAGCTCTTGTCTGTATCCACCACCTAATCCATAATAAGGTAATACTCTAGGCTCGTTTAGCCAGGGTTAGGCTCATTTAGCCAGGGTTAGGATCGTTTAGCCAGGGTTAGGCTCGTTTAGCCAGGGTTAGGCTCGTTTAGCCAGGGTTAGGCTCGTTTAGCCAGGGTTAGGCTCGTTTAGCCAGGGTTAGGCTCGTTTAGCCACAGTTAGGTTAGGTTAGGTAAGGTTAGGTTAGGTTAGGTTAAGTTAATTAATACCAAAATACATTTTTCTAGTAATATTTGATGTGTTTTGCTTAGATTTTGACTTCCATTTCCCTTGAAAATGAGCCAAACTTCAAAGTACTATAACTTTGTTGGATCTCATTTCCGACGGAAATGGAGGTCATATTTGAACAAATCACATCAAATACTACTAGAAAAATGTATTTTGGTGTGTAAAATGATTGAGTGTGATAAAATATATAATAACCCAAATCACATCAAATACTACTAGAAAAATGTATTTTGGTATGATAAAACACATAATTACCCCAATTTTTACAAAACTAATTAAGTATCAATTTAAAACTAATTAATTATCAATTTAAAACTAAAGATAGAATCTCTGGATCCAGAGGATCAAAGTCATAATAGGCTTCTATCCACAAATATGTTACACACTATATCTATTTACAAAGCTAGGCACAAACTGTTAATCCGTTAATTGTTAATTAATGAAGTTAACTTTTTCATTAACGATTTAACTTTTAAGTTAACTTTGAAAATCATTATCGGACTAATTAACTTCCGTTATATTTAACTTCCGTTAACTCAAGTCCGTTAACCCAAAAAATTCATAAATAAACGTTTAAAAGTTTCTATTATTTTCAGTGATGAGCAGGTGTGCAATTAATCCGCCACTGTTAATAGTGATGAACGAATTTCCATTTCCGCAGTGCAAAATCAGGCGATATATTTGTTTCCGTCGCCACAATTTGTGTCTTACCAAATATGGTAGTTATTTATGGCATTGGTTTGAGCAAAACATGGTCGACTGTAAAATCAGGCGGAAAGATTTGCCATTTGAGTTGAATGTTTCAACTTCTTTCAAGAAATATCACGAGCATTTTAAGGCACTTTCAATAATATATATTATGTAACAATTACAACAAATAACTACATTCGTTTCATTTGCAGTCTGTCTCTTGCGCAACATGTTTGTGCTAGTGAATATTTAAAAATAATCGTTGTCAAGTAAGTCATGTATATTTATAATATGTCTGAGTACCTTATTAGTAGTCTCCTTGATACATTTCAAGAACCATAAAACTGATCAGGTAAGATCACTTTTGGCAGGCATCGACAAAAGGTTTGGGCCCCTCCTGGAGGATGACGAATGCCAGCTTGCTGCTGCCTTCCATCCCAGGTTTCGCCTCATCTGGTTGGACAAGTATGACAACACCAAGGTCGCCAGGGTGAGGAAAAGCATGGAGGGTACAGTCGAGGAGGCCATGAAGCAGCAGTCCAACGAAGTGGGCAGCAATAATGAGGAGGAGGAGGATGACTTCTTCAGTGCTGTCATCCAGACAAAAGAGAGCAGCAGAAGCCACAGGTCACTCAAGGGCAAGGCCCAGAACTTGGTCAAGACCTGGCTGGAGACCAACTCCAAGGACTTGCTGACAGATGCTGCCTTCTTGGGTGAGCAAGTGTTGGTGGACTTGTTCATCAAGTTCAACACAGCCATCCCCTCCAGTGCTGCAGTGGAGCGTTTGTTCTCTATGGGCAAGGACATCCTGAGGGCCAAGAGATCATCCCTGTCTGATGAAAACTTTGATATGCTAATTTTCATGAAGGGCAACATGCATCTCATGGACAAAATGGAGAACGAGAAGAAGAGGGAAAATTAAATCATATATATATTGTGTTTTTCATTTTTTTATAATAAAAGTTAACGTTAACGGTTTATCGGTAACTTCCGTTACATGTTTAACGGTTAACGAAGTTAACTTTTTGGTTAACGGATTAGCGGTTAACGAAGTTAACTTTTTGGTTAACGGTGCCCACCACTGTCTATTTATAACTGACATGCAAATATATCAGATCCAAAGAATCCAGTCAATTTCATTATGGTACCCATCAATACCAGTACCATGCCAACCAAAAATAAGTCACGGTCCATATCAATTGTGGACCAAGTCACAATTTACATCCATATACATTACAATATACTGTATATACTTAAGAGGAAAAGTGTAGGTGTGGCTGTAAAGACTACAGTAATGTAGAAATGGGTGTGCACCCATTTTGGGTTTCCCATTTAAAGGTGTTTGTGGGGCATGTGAAGATCATGAGTTTTTCAATACCTCACAGTACTATAGGGGGCACCGCTCGGCAGAGGAATCTCTTTAAATAGGGTGTGTAAGGACAGAGAGTATCCCCTAACCCAAGATGCTGCCTCCCTATATCCCACAACACCTGTGTTGAGCTGTGGGATCTATCACCCAAATGCACATAATATATATGAAATAAACTAGTACCATTCATGCAATAAAAATGGGCTTAAACACCATCACCAGATGTCCCTTGCAGACATCAAACTATCCAACCTTCTTTTGAAAGAATCAAGCGTATCTGAAGTCACCACTTCTTCTGTCAGACTGTTTCAAAACTTAATTACTCTGTTTGTAAAACTATGTTTTCTTAAATTTGTTCTATACCTTGGCTTAAATAATTTCATACTATGACCTCTAGTCTGATTATTGTGATCTTTAATGAAAAGATCTACTCAAAATCTATCTTATCCAACCCTTTTATCATTTTATACACCTCTATCATATCACCCTTAACCCCCTCTTTTTTAATGAGAACATGCTTAGATACGCCAGTCTTTCCTTATATGTCAATTGTCTTAGAGATGGGATCATTTTGTTGCTCGTTTCTGTACTTTTTCCAGTTTTTCAATATCTTGTATCAAATAGGGACTATTAAATTGAATGCAGTATTCGAGGAGGGGTCTCTTAAAACTAAACTAGTTCCTTTAATCTTTCCCTGTATTCCAATCTTCTAAGGTTAGCGATAAGCTTGGTTGCCCTACATTGCACACCCTCAAGCATATCAATATCATGTCTAAGGTGAGGGGACCAAGCTTGAATGCAGTATTCTAAGTGGGGCCTAACAAGAATGTACCAAGAATGTTTAGTAGGGTGGTCCACAGAATGGGGTAAAAAATCGAAATTCAATTTTCTTTCCTCCCAGGCTATAATCTGGTTCCTTTTAGCTAAAAAATATTTCATGTAAAATTTAAGGCAAATCGAATAACTTTTAGGGGTGGCTCAAAGCTGTTTTTTGTATACCATTATGCCCTTTATTAATATAGTGAATAATTAAAAGAAACATTATTTACAGATACATTAACTAATGATTATTTTTCTTTCAGATAGATTTATTAAATTTACAGGTTTTGCAATGTCAAATAAACGTACATTTTACTTAATGAAAAAGTCAGAGGAAACAATCACTGGAGCCAAGCTGCCTTCCCGTGGCCAGGTCCTCCGCATGTTCCTCCACCATCATCAAGTCTTGAAGAAGGAGATCAAACCTAGTTCAGAAGCTGTTTTTGAAGAATTGCGTCTCTTCTGGGAGAGAGCCCGAATCCCTACTCAAAGGAAAGACCACATTCTTCACAAAATTCAGGCTCTACACTTGGAGTGGAAAGCGATTAAGAAGAATGCTGGGAGGAAAAGCAACTCTCAGTTAGAAAAAGAGAAAACCTTTCAGGAAGAAATGGAGAACCTATTTGATGTCGCCCATGCTGATGCCTTTACCTTAATCAAAAATGAAGAAGACCGGCAGTTCTTGATCCAACAAAGGAAAGCGGGACGAGTGGGATCAATGGTCTCTGCAGATATGGTGACTGACAAGGCAGAAAGAGAGCTGCTGAGAAGCAAATGAAATTGGTAAATAGGAAGTGGAAAGCTGAAGAAGAAAAATATGCTGCTTCACAGGAAGTTATGCTAGATCAGGGAAGTTCTTCTTCCGAGTCTTTATGTGAGTCAGAAAGAGAAGATGAGATTACCTTATTAATCCCCTCTACCAGCGGACCAACTCCACCAAAGAAAAAGGCAGCAAAGAATATCATATATCCTGAATTGGCTGCTGCTCTGGACAGGACTGGCATCAGTGACAGGAGGGCCACCTTTGTATTAGCTGAAACTGCATCTAGCCTTGGTCAAGATCTTTCAGAGGTGAACATCTCTTGTTCTTCAATCAAAAGGCACCAAGAGAGGCATCGAAGGCAAATAACCCATGCCATTAAAGCTAGCTTTAGTCCAAGTATTTCAATTGTCCACTGGGATGGGAAGTTGATCCCTAACCTACTTGCCAAGAATGAAAAGGTAGACAGACTCCCAGTCCTTCTCTCTTCAGTTGAATCAGGTGATTCAAAACTGCTTGGTGTTCCCAAACTACCAAGTGGAACAGGGGAAGCTCAATCAGCTGCAGTGTATAATCTTCTTTCCGAATGGAACATAGATAAGTCAATAATCGGAATGTTATGAGATACTACAGCATCAAATACAGGAACAAACAGGGGAGCATGCGTTCTTCTGGAACAGAAACTTGGTCGACCACTTCTATTTTGCCTGTAGGCATCATTGCATGGAAGTCATGTATGGAGGAGTGTTTGAAGCAGTTCGTGGTTCATCTTCTGCCCCTGAGCCACTTTTGTTCAAAAGGTTCCAATCTATGTGGGACTACATTGATTTAAAAACCTTCTCTACATCACAGGATGATGATGAGATGAAGGAGCAAGTTGATCCTTTCAGAAATGAAATAATTGCCTTTGCCAAAGAATATCTGGCCACTGGAAATTTTCGAGATGACTATAAAGAGTTTTTGGAACTTTCTTTGATCTTTCTTGGTGAAAAAATTGAAAGTTACACATTCAAACGTCCTGCTGGCACGCACTATGCAAGGTGGATGGCTAAAGTTATCTATGCCATCAAAATGTGGCTTTTTCGAAATCAAATCACCCTGACTCCTCGAGAGAAGGACCTGAAAACCCTTACCCTTTTTGGAGTCCTAATCTACTTAAAAGCTGGATCACTGCTCCTATTTCATCACAAGCTCCGAAGAATGATCTGGATCTTATCCAAAAGTTAAAGGACTATCATGACCAGAAAGTGGCCAAAGCAGCTCTCAAGAAATTTGAAAACCACCTATGGTACTTATCAGAAGAGCTGGTGGCCCTTGCTCTCTTCGATCAAACTGTTGCACCAGACACAAGGGAATCATGGTCCAGTGCATGAGGAAAAGGAGGGGTCATTAGACTTCTCAAAGAGAAGAAGACTCAAGGAATGCAAAGCAACACTGAAATTAGAAACTCTTGCCACAAAGAACTCATTAAAGCTTCTTAAGGCCCTACCGATCAATATTAGTTTTCTTGATGATGACCCCAGCACCTGGGAGGAGAATGAAAACTTCCAAGAAGCTAAAAGAATCATAGGAAACATCAAAGAAGTTAATGATCATGCTGAAAGGGCAGTAGCTCTCATTCAGACCTTCAGCGGAACTCTGACGAAAGGAGAAGATCAACTCCAGTTTCTCGTAAGTGTGGTGGATGAGCACCGAAAGAGGTTTCCTGATTCTAACAAGGCCACAATCTTAGCTGGGCAACAATGAGTGGCCTGGTCAGCCATGATACCCCCGCCAACAAGCGGATAATACCCATATATATGGGGGGGACCCAGAAGCCATGAATGTGGACTTCTGGGGGTAGTTGAGCCACCTCTAAATATTAACCGATTGAACCCAAATTTTGCTCAGAGAAGGTTTTTGGGAAAAGGAACCTAATGAAACCCTGGGAGGAAGAATTTAAAATACTTCCATTTTGTGGACCACCCTAATGTTTAGTTCAGGTTTACCAGATATCCTGATTTCTGTGGGGCTGTCCCAACTTGCCAAGTAAAATCCTGACTCCCAATGTACAATCAGATCAGAAATGTGACATATGGTAAAGTGGGTATAATTTTTTCAAGAATTATCCCAATGCAAATAATTTGTTCAAAGTTATATATCTTTTGTTTTTTCAATTCACCCATTCAAATACGATTTTGGAATGGATATTTAGTTTGATGAGCATGGCTTGGTGCAAAGAATGGAACAAATTACTTTTAACAAATTTGGAAGAAAATTACAAAATGTCATGTAAGGATTTCTTAAAATTTTTGAAAACTGTATGGATTGAAGTTCTAAGCAAAGCAAGTCAAGCAAAAAGTATCTATAAATTAACTGTTCAGAAGCATAACTATGAAACTAACTTGAAATATATATTTCTGTGATTAAATTAGGTCCCTCATTTGCCAAATTGATATAATCTATTTTATTTTTAATGAGGTTATTTTGTAATAAAAATGCCTTACCATTATTCATTTTATTTTGAGCATAAAATGTAAGTAAATATATAATAGAATTGAATTTGAATAATTATGCAAATGTTTGTGGTATCAACATTAAAAGTTATTCTTTCTAAAAATAGGAATTATTAATATATTGCAGTTCTTGAACTGTTCTTTATGGTTTTGTTGGGTAAATAAATAATGGTTAAAATTTAGTAGAACACATCCACCAAACTCGATATTGGTATTTATACAGTGAGATAGAGTGAAAAAAATAAGAGTACATTATTCTATACTAATTTTGGTGGAAATTTCTATTTATCGAGATATTTATTTTTTAAATTATTAAATTTTGGCACTATTATTCACTAGTCAAACCATCTTGTCCTATGATGTATGTAGTCATGTTATTATCATTAGCCAATCAGTGGCTGCCCCATTGTCAAGTGATACTCCTGCGCAGGTCTGGCAGCTGAAATTTGAATTCAGAATTCAACAGTCACTTTAGAATGGCTGTCTGTGGTGGGTGCTCCCAGTCTGAGTAGGATGTCATCTAAGCCTAGGTTAGGGGTACTACTTACTTTTCCAGGTCCTGAATTCATTATGGGGTACCCATGTCCAGTTAGGTTAATTGAATGCCCAGTTAGGGACCAACTGTATGTCCTTGACAATTGGTTACGTTAAGTTGTGTTATTTTTGTTATTTTTAATGAAAATATCGACTGGTTCTAACTGTACACTCTTGATGATTGGTTAGGTTAAGTCATGATATTTTCATTAAAACGAATGAAACTATCACAACTTAACCTAACCAATTGTCAAGGGTATACAGTTGACCTAACTAGGTATTCAATTAACCTTTATGATATCAAATGCCATAAGCGATTATACCTGGAAAGGTAAGGTTGGGTCATTGTCGGGACCCAGGAAGGTAAGTTAGTACCAGGTTAGGTTACTTTTACCATGAATATTACTGATGAAAAAAGGTTTTTCTAGTGTATTTCATGCTGTTTCAATTGATTCTGGCCTTTTTAGTCCACAATTTCCCTCCTCTTCAAAGTCCTGGGGTATCTCCATAATGGTGCATTTGCGCCAAAAATGAAGGTCAGATTCAATTGAAACAGCATGAAATGCACCAGAAAAACCTATTTTCGTTACTAGTTTGGGTGGATGTTTCTACCAAATCTTTACCTAAATAATTGTTTTTCTGTAGTTTGTATGTAGTTATTCTGTTATTTTAAATTTTACAAGTTGTGTAAAAAAAGGTCTTGTGTCCCAACTTGAGAATTTAAAAATCTGGCAACCCTGGTTCTTAGCTTCATTTATGTACTAGGTTACTTTGGTGGTAGTAGTAAATGTAGAAAAAACCCTGGGGTAATGATTTTTTAATAAGTAGTAGTATTTCTAGTACTTTTGCTCCTGAATCCAGTAGTGATATTAAATTTTTTGGGAAATGGCTAGTTTGAGATATAGGCTATTTCTACCCTAACACCCTGGATCACATGAAAATGGGCAGGGCTTTGAGGAAGAGAGAAATTGAGGGGTAAACATGCACAAAAAATAGTAATAAGCATACTAAAACTAACAACATAACCTAACACCATGACAAACAAAGCAATGATTGTTGCACATCTGGCCAATCATCAAGAAACAAATGCGCTGATTGGCTGCAGAATGTAAGAGTTTTTATTGGACTTAAAATAAAAAATTGAATAACTTCAAAACTAGCCATTTCCCCAAAAAATGAATATCACCACTGGATTCAGGAGCAAAAGTACCTTATTACCTATATAAATACGACTTCTTATTAAAAAATTGTTACCCCAGGGTTTTCTCTACATTAGCCATGGTAGTAAATAGTTGTATATTAATCAGCTGGCTTGAGATTGACATTTCGCGGGATTTTATTATTATTAAAATGTAGCTCATGACTTGGATTACTTTGATAAGCCCCAGTGGCTTCATGTTTTCCAAATGAAATGTAATGGATTATGTAATTCACAGATGACTTCCTTACTCTTCTAACTAATATTTCTCATAATAATACCAAACATTTTAGTTCCCTTATTTCTAGCCTCTAAGCACTGCTTAGAAAATTTTAGATCACTATGGTACTAACTAGGGATGTACTGATATATCAGTATCAGTGATATCAGTAGATTTTTATCAGTATCGGCTGATATTTCAAAAGTATGATTTTTCCAAAATTATGAATAAAAGACTATTTAGAGGATGAAATTTCCAATATTTTATTGTTTTATCACTTCACATAACTCATTATTTTTTCACAAGGGTTAAGTTCTCGTGTAAAAATAGCTGCTTAATGCTGCAGGTTAATCATGGCTTAGGTACTAAGAAATGTAGCACATAAGTTTTACCCAATTTTCTTTTCAAACAGCCAATCAAACGTGTAAATCCTTTGAGAAATGGGTATAAAGCCTAGAAAACCAAAAAAACTCTCTTGTAGTCATAGCTCACAATATTAACCCAACTAGCTGGTTAAAAACACATTTACTAAGCCCAACATAGGCCCACAGTCCATTTGTATAACAAACAAAAACTATGACATCTAATTCAGTGTTGCCATCTTTAATGAAAAAGGATTATTGCTTTGTTGCCAGATTTTCAATACAGAAAATAAATTATGAATGTTACAAAAATATGACAAACTAATAAACCCTAGCTGGATATTGGTATTGGTATTGGCAGAAACTGTTTTTTAATTATTGGTATCAATATCAGTTATTGGCTAAAAAGTGATATTGGTATATCCCTAGTACTAACTATAATGCCAAGATGTTTTTCCTGTCTAATATTCTCCAACCAGTTTCCCTGTTTGGAAATAGTGTAAAAAATGTATATGTTTGCTGAAGTAAAGGGTTAGGATACTTCAGTAGCTTATAAATAATTTAAGGATAATTAGCTGACTTGAAAGTGATATTTTGCAAAATTTCCTAAAATATAGCTTTTGATCATTCATAACTTGGATAACCTCAATAGGTCTGAGTGGCTTCATGTTTTCCAAGTGAAATGTAAAACTTTATATGGCCATCCAGATACTGACAAGGGTTTTCCCCAACATATTAAGGACTTTTGAGGATTCTTAAAAAAAATTTTGTTATTCCTCACTAATGAACTAAGGCAGTGACAGACGAGTAGAGAAAACAAGTTTTTGTCATTTTTGAAAAGTATTTGATAGTTTTAATTTATAGCTATTGGTAACTTATTGCCTGGGTAATGTGATAATTTTTTTTATAGGCCATCATAAACCCTGGAACTAGGCCCAGGTTATATTACATAACTAGCTAAAATATAGGTAGCTATACTATTTACAGAGTTTATAAACTCATGAAATTATCCAGTTTTTTCTTAAAACTAAGGAGTTACCATTTATCACATCATATGGCAGTCATTCCAAAAATCGACTATTTTTTGACTAAAGTATTTGTGAACCCTATTCTTCACTACACATACATCTTACTGGAGTCCCCCTGGGGAGACCATAAATGTCCCCACTTCTGACTTTCCCATTGCTGCCTCTTCTGATGAAGCTGAACTCTCTGCTTAAATTTTTGCCTCCAACTTAGCCCTTGATGATTCCAGTGCTGTTCCTCCATTTCCTCCTCCCCCAACTTAATTATACATGTCTGAAATTAGAATCTCTTCAAAAGATGTTTTTGCTGCCCTATCTGGGCTCAACTCTAGGAAGGTGTATGGTCCTGGTGGTGTCCCTTCTATTGGTTTGAATTGAATTGAATAACCTTTATTAATAATAAAATAAATACATTGGTTCTACAATTTACAATGACACAAATAATTGTGAAGCTGGATTATTTATTTTATTTAATTTGGCCCTTAATTAAGCTTTAAGCTTTAGTTCTCAAGAACTGTGCTTCTGTGCTAACACCCTGCCTGGCAAACTTTTGTCTTTGTCTTTCATCTGGTACTTTTCTTTCCTGCTGGAAGTTTGCTTTCATGCAGCCTGTCCCAAAGAAGAGTGACCATTCTCAATCCTCTAACTAAATATTGTCCAATTGCTTTGATTTCTCTTAACCCTTTCCAAGCCGCACCTTCCTCCAAGAAGACTGCAAATTTTAAAATCTATATATAGTTCCTATTGCTAATCATGTATAAGCATATATATAGTTCCACCACTAAACTCTGTAAGCATTTTGCATCTATATATAGTTTCTGCTGCTATTTGAAGTTGCAATTTAAACTTTGTCTTGCATGTAAAAGTTATAGTATATTAGATTTGAATGTAATTCAAAATTTATATAATATACTATTATGAAAATTTTTAAAAAAATTAAGTTTTTTTTAGTAAAAAATAATATTTTTTTTAAGTAGTTCAGATTTTGGAATAGCATACTGTATACTCGTCATTTATATAAACTTCAATCTTACCTGTATTCAAAATTTTAGTTGAAATTGTGGGGTCACTCGCATCCACAGATTTATTATATCTAGGCCCAAGACTTGTGACTTGGGTGTATGCTTACCATCCATCCACTTCTGGTTCTTTTTCTCTCTATTCAGGGAGATTTTCTTCAGTATGGTAAAGTTTGAAGCGCAGAGTTATGCAAAGCGATATGTCACAAACATCACAGCTGTACATGCTCCTCTCTGCCTTTTTTTGAAGGGCACAATACTGGCATCTTCTTTGAAATGTTTTTCCATCTTCATCTGTCTTTGACTCTTTGTGGTTAGTACTGTTAAATGTCTTCCTCCTAGGTGAGAGGGACATGGTCCCATGTTTACTGCATTGGGCTTATGTATCTAGTATACATCTTTTGCATGCAGTTTGAAGTCTTTGAACAGTTCCTCTATCAATTGCAATTTGAATAACAGCAGAGGTTTACTACTACCATTTTTTTTTTTGTAGCTATATGCACTGAGAATTCTGCGGACAAATTTCAAGGATTCTGAAGAAAAACTTTTTGTAATACTTTTTAAAGTCTTTTCTAACAAATGATGCAGAAGAAGTGATCTGGTCCATTAAATCGACACTAACCATGTGATCTTTTTATATTTTATGCATACTGTGGGCTTTGTACTTTCTTTTCCTGCAACAGTCACTGCTTCCATAGAATGATCATACAACATACTTAGCATGTTCACATTTTTTTTTCTCTCTATTTAAGGTGCATTATTTTTTCAATAAATTGATGAGCAATTTCTTTTTTTTTTTAGTTTAGCAGAAGAAACATGGGGTGATAGTCCTTTCCTGTTAAAACATACTGTGCCAACTGCATCAGTTTTATTGGAAACCAAAATTCTATATAATTCGGGAGATGCATGGAAGTTATCCATACTGATGCAGTATCCTTTATTGAGGAGAGGCTCTGATAAATGGAGAACAGTTTCTGTTGGTTTCATAAGGTCTTCTAGGAGATCTGGAATATGTTAAGTTTCTTTTCCAGTGTATACTACCAGGTTTCATACATACCCAGAATTTGTTTCAGCAAGAATAAAAGATTCTATTCCAAATCTTGCTCTTTTAAGGGGAATAAATCATTTCCACCTGAGCCTCCCTTTTCAAAGGAGGAGAGACTTGATGCTAATATTTTGCTCCAGAATATAATTTGATTTGAATTTGGCAATGAAAAGCTAAAAATTTTGAAATTTATACCGTGGGTCATTTGCTTGTTCCTCATCTGAAAAATGCAAGTACTTCAAAATAAGCTTGAACCTATCCCTTGACATCATTTTTCCAAAAATTGGTGTATGTAGAAGTTGATTTGTTGAATGATAGGAGTCTAAATTTGGCTTTTGTACAATGCCCTGAAGTATAACTAAGGCCATGACAATACGCATTTCTCCTTCATTTGTTTCTTTCCACATAATATCATGACACTCTCTTCTCATTTTACCAGATTGTTTGTTCTCTATATATTTACTAGCATACTTGTTTTTCTTCAACTATAAGTTTTACAATATCCCCATACCAATGAATGATTAAAAAATTTCTACAGGACTGGTGGTGTTTTCAAAATCAATTTGGACACCATTGTTCCCTGTAAAATTGAATGGATTTCTTTCAATGTTAGAAGAATCAACCCAGGAATTAGTTTCATCATTAGCCTCATTGTCACTTTCATTATTTACAGAAGCTAAGGCTAACAAAGACACTAAGATCTACTCTAAGGTTAGCCCGAGAGAAAGAAGAAAGTAAGGGGTTAAAGAAGATAATATATGGGGTTAAGTAAGTAGCAAAACCTATCACTCGTGTTAAAATTCATTCAGAAAAAGAGAGAGGACACCATCATCATCTGCCAGCCACTGCTGACAAGTTGGAAAAATAGTCGAAGAGAATACCTTCAGCAGTTGCAGACTGGTCCTCCACTCCATAGGGAGGTAGAGGACGCAGCCCACTCTGCCAGAAAGGGGTGGAAGATGAAAAGAAATAAAATAAGAACGCATTACAGACCATGCAACACATTCTTAACTCAAACACACTCATACCATGCAAACTACAGACATGCAATGAAGAGAGTTACAGACATGCAAATAAGTAGAGAGAGAAAAAAAGTAACAAAAAGTGGGTTAGTTTATGCTACGAGCTACATCTAAGTTCGTGTTAGTCTAATTTTTTTTTTTTCCTGGCATATCACGCTGCCATGTCACAAGCTGGCATTAGTCATCAACAGACTCATTCCCGATCACCACCCCCAGAGCTCCTGTTACTAATTGTTTTATTATATTAAACAACGTTAATATTTTTAAAATACCTATCTAAATGGTTCTTAACACTGGTAGAGTTCACGACTGATGCAGGAAGATTATTCCATTTACCAATTACTTTAAACGTAAAGAAGTTTTTAGCGATATTAGTAATGAAACATCTGCAATGCAACTTAAATCCATTATTGCGAGTATTGCTATTAAAAGTGAACAGTTTATCAAAATTTATGTTAGCGATTTTATTAACAATTTTGAAAACTTCAATAAGCTCCCCCTTAATCTCCTAGTTTCGAGTGAATGCAAGTCTAACTCTCTAATCCTATCTTCATAAGGCTTGTTGCGCAATGATGGAATTAGTTTCGTGGCATGATGCTGAATCCTTTCTAACCTATCAATATCCTCGTGCAAATACGGGCACCAAAACAGAATGGCATATTCTAAATGAGGCCTGACTAGGGACTTGTAAAGGGACAATATAATATTCTTCAATTTAAATTTGAAATTATACGCTATGAAGCCTAACATCCTCTTAGCTTTTGCGCAAGACTCCAGGCACTGGTTCCTAACTTTTAAATCCTTAGATAGGCGTATGCCTGAATCTACTTCCTCGTCAACACTCACTAACACACTGAAATCCATCGTGTACATGTAATTTTTGTTATGAGAACCTATATGCAAAACTTTACATTTGTCAATGTTAAATTGCATCTGCCACTTATCCATCCACTCCATAATCCTATTTACGTCATCTTGGAGCCTATTTCTATCATCCTCGTTAACAACCTTACTGCCTATTTTAGTATCATCCATGAATTTTGACACATTACTAGTCAATCCTACATCTATGTCATTAATGTAAATTACGAATAGCAATGGGCCTAACACTGAACCCTGTGGGACACCGCTACCTACATCCAACCAATAATGAATATCAGTTTGAGCAACATTATCTTCATTTAAAATCACATTTTTGTCTTCAGTATCAATACTTGAAGCATTAGATACATCTGAAGCTTCAGATTTGAGATCACTTAAGAATTCATCATTCAAATCCACTTCACTAAAAGTTTCTGTACATCCTCAAGCTTAATATTTTGTCTTTTACGTGCCATTTTGGGGGGCAGAAAATAATATTCACTTATTACAAAAAACACAAGTGAAAAAAACTGATTCTCTCACACGAAAAAAAAACTGATTCTCACACACGAAAAAAAAACTGATTCTCACACACGAAAAAAAACTGATTCTCTCACACGAAAAAAAACTGATTCTCTCTCACGAAAAAAAAGCCGATTCTCCCACACGAAAAAAAAGCCGATTCTCCCACACGAAAAAAAAGCCGATTCTCCCACACGAAAAAAAAGCTGATTCTCACACACGAAAAAAAAAGCTGATTCTCACACGAAAAAAAAGCTGATTCTCACACACGAAAAAAAAGCTGATTCTCACACACGAAAAAAAAGCTGATTCTCACACACGAAAAAAAAGCTGATTCTCACACACGAAAAAAAAGCTGATTCTCACACACGAAAAAAAAGCTGATTCTCACACACACGAAAAAAAACCTGATTCTCACACACACGAAAAAAAACCTGATTCTCACACACACGAAAAAAAACCTGATTCTCACACACACGAAAAAAAAGCTGATTCTCACACACACGAAAAAAAAGCTGATTCTCTCACACACGAAAAAAAAGCTGATTCTCTCACACACGAAAAAAAAAGCTGATTCACGCACATGAAAAAAAAGCTGATTCTCACACACACGAAAAAAAAGCTGATTCTCACACACACGAAAAAAAAGCTGATTCTCACACACACGAAAAAAAAGCTGATTCTCACACACACGAAAAAAAAGCTGATTCTCTCACACACGAAAAAAAAGCTGATTCTCTCTCACACGAAAAAAAAGCTGATTCTCACACAAAAAAAAAGCTGATTCTCTCACACACGAAAAAAAGCTGATTCTCTCACACACGAAAAAAAGCTGATTCTCTCACACACGAAAAAAAGCTGATTCTCTCACACACGAAAAAAAGCTGATTCTCTCACACACGAAAAAAAAGCTGATTCTCTCACACACGAAAAAAAACTGATTCACACAATGCCAAAGAACACAGAACCTCGGATAAGCCAGCTGATGCTTTGAGTTACACTGCTGATTTCAATGATTGATTGATAGATAGTGGTCCACATGTTCAATGGGTAATAAAGGTGCCAATTTGTCAGTTTTTATAAAAAATCTAAAATTAGATCCTGCCGCTTAACTGTTACAGATAAATTTAAAAGAGAGCTATATATAGACCTGCTGCTAAATTGATTTACAAATGAGACAAACTATATATAGTCCCACCACTTGGAAGGGGTTAAACACCTCTCTACTTGGTCTTCTTTTGAATTGTCAGTATGGGTTCTGCAAGGGATCCTCTACTGGCAATCTTCTGGCATACTCTCTGAGTCTTGGTCATCCTTCTTTTAGGATTTTGGTGAAACCTTTGCTATTGTAGTAGACATATCAAAAGGAAAAGTTTAATTTCCAAACTGACCATTTCCTTTCTGGTCAGTGTATACCTGCAGTTGTAGATAGGCACTGCTCTTCTCCAAAAGCTATTAATAGTAGTGTTCCTTGGGGCTCTGTCATGTTACCCACTCTTTTCCTTTTAGTTAACAATAATATATTGAATTGCAGTTCCACTCCTATGCTAATGAATAATGATTCCACTCTTCACTTCTCCACCTGCTTTACAAAGTGTCCCTCTCAACAGTCACTCCATGCTTCATGTAGGATGGTTGTGGTGCACTTGACATCTGATCTTTCTATTATCTCTGATTGGGGCAGAGTAAACCTTGTGGCTTTCACTGTCTCAAAAATTCAGTTCATTCATCTGTCTATTTGCCACAATGTTACACAGAACTATTCCCTTACCTTCAAAAATACACAACTCAATCCTTCCTCTTCTCTTAACACTCTTGGTATTTCCTTTTCATGTGATCTTTCCTGGAAAGATAAATTATACTCTTTCCTAAACAGCTTCTAGGTATGTTGTACTGGCTCCGCAGTTTCTTCACCACCACTCAAATGCTGTCTCTACACAGGGGTCTTGTCCACCCCTGTGTAGGGTGGCTTTACCTACACAGCTCTATTTAACTGGATGGAATCAAATGCTTTTCTTCATAAATTCCCTGCCTCTTGCTGACTGTCTTTAGTCCCTCTCTCTTTGCTGCAATATTGCTTCACTCTTTATTTACTATTGCTATTACAGGGCTAATTTTTCAGTAATTGCATTTGGGGGAGGAGGGAGATATATTGGCCAGTGGTCAGGGCTGGGGCTCTGCTGATAACTATACACTGACATAAAAAACAATACAGTATTTTATATTATATACACGAGGATGGGCTGAAAAATAATGCCTCCATTCAAATAAATTTTAAATGGGTTGAAGGATTTTATGGAAACAAAAGCAGAGTTTATTTTAAGGTATTCCAAGTAAAGCTTTAGGTCCCCTGCATCATATGACTTTAGGTTTTGTGAAGGAGGTTAAACAACTTCATCATAACAACCAAGCAGGTACCAGAAATATTTGAATGAAATCAGTGAAATTTTACTCTTTAAAGCTTGCTACTTGTGCAAAAATTGAAAGTAAATCTAGCTTTGATATACAGTGGACCCCCGATTTGAGTATGTAATCCGTTCCAGCATGGCGTACTCAATTCGAAATGTACTCAAATCGAACTTAATAACCTATGGGAATTAATTAATTCGTTCCAAAACCCAAAAATTTCACCCCACCCCTACTTTTTCTATAGAAATTGGCCTATGAAATTTAGTAATTGTATTAAAAATAGACAGAATAGAATACAAAATACATACCGTACAATATAGACAAAATAGAATAATCCTGTAGGAGTCTTGCTTGATGTGCTGGAAGTTCCAGATGAGGAATGGAGGGGAGGAATTATTGCTTGGAGGGAGAGTCTCCTTCCATGATGATGTCTGGTAACTCATCAGGGCTAGGCGTTCTTAGGCCCACAGCCAATGACATGGAAGAGGTAGAGGGTTGGGGACTTGAGGGCTTGAAATAAGCATCAATTTTCTGTTGTTTCTGCCTGTTTGCTATGAATGACTTAAAGTAGCTCATGACCTTGTCCTCAAACAAGCATAAAACAGGTTCACTGATTTCCACATTGGGGTGCAAGTTGACAATAGGTTTAAGCTTAGACCAGTATTCAATGGCTTCCTTAGCCTTAGCAACAGTGAGACTCTCCAATTCATCCTCAATTTCCTCCCCATCATCTGATCCAGAACCAGACTCCCTCGGCTGGCGTACTCAAATCGAGTTTTCTACTCAAGTCTAGTCAATAGGAGCCTATGGACGAGCGTACTCAAATCGAAAATACTCAAATCGATGCGTCCTCAAATCGATGCATACTCAAATTGGGGGTCCACTGTACTATAATTGTATAATATGTAATATACTATTGAACCGTATGAACCTTGTTCTTTTGTGCATTGGTCTCTCTTCACATGGAGGTCAAGCTGGTGGCCCCGCCTCTAGGTCTGGCTTGGTGGAGGAGTGAGTTGCTTTCTTGCACTCTCCACTGTACATAGCCAGGCACACCTGGCTCATCTGGTACCATCTTGAGCCAGGCATCCAGTCTTCTCTTAAAGACTTCAACTTTGACCCCTGTTATGTTTCTGAGGTCCTTTGGAAGCTGGTTGAAAAGTCTTGGCCCCCTGACAACCAAGCTATTTTCCTTCAGAGTTGAGGAGGTCCCTTGTCAGGCCTTTAATTTGGGAACACTACACATTCTGCCTTTCCTATTTTCCAGTGTTGTTTGAATGGTAATTGGGTTTAGTTTTAGGTTTGGTACCAGTTTTTCGATCATTTTCCATACATAGATTATGGTGTACCTCTCTCTCCTTCTTTCCAGGGAGTACAGATTTAGTTTACGTAGTCTTTCCCAGTAGTTGAATTCTTTGCAGCCATCAATCTTGGCTGTGAAATGCCTTTGTGTTTCTTCTAGTTTATTAGTTTCTTCCTTTTTATATGGGGACATCAAAACTGAGCAGTATTCAAGTTTTGGTATAATCAGTGTTTTTAGCAGGGGAATCATTACTGTCCTGTCCCTTCTCTTGAATGTTCACAGTACCTGTCCAGTGACTCTTTTTGCTTTATTTATCGCTACCTGATTTTGTGTTTTGAATTTCGCATCATCTGTCATTATTATCCTGAGATCAATCGCTTTTGTGCTTCTCTGAATTTCCTGTCTATCTGGAGCATAATATGCTGTCTGTTCAAGTTCTTCTTTTCTACAATATCTCAAGAGCTGAAATTTCTTGGTGTTAAATGACATGTTGTCTTCTGACCATTTGTATATTTTGGTCTTGTCCCTCTGCAAGGCCTCCACATCATGTACATTGCTGATTTTTCTGCTGATCTTTGTATTGTCTGCAAAGGACGTTACTATACTGTTGCTGTTTACTGCGCTGTCTATGTCTGTTAGCATGATAATGAACAGGAGTGGGGCCAGTACTGTCCCTTGTGGTACTGAGCTGTATAATTCTGATGATGATATACCTTGAATTTTGATGACCTGCAGACGTTCTCTGAGGAAGTTGTAGATCCATTTTCCCACTTTGCATGTTATTCCCATATATTTAATTTTATGTGCTATTATACCATGGTCACATTTGTTGAAAGCTTTAGCAAAATCTGTGTATATAACATCATAGTTGTCATTGCCTTCCAGTGCATCTAGGATATTGTTGTAGTGTTCTATTAGTTGTAATAGGCATGATCTACCTGATCGGAATCCATGCTGATTTTCATTGAATCTTTCCAGTGTCTCCAGGAAGTCATAAATTTTCTCTCTAACTATTCTTTCAAATACTTTGAGGTGGGACATTAATGACACTGGTCTATAGTTCTTTGCTTGAGATCTGTTCCCTCCTTTATATATAGGGACAATGTTTGCTCTTTTCAAGATGCTCAGTGTTTCCCCAGTGTCTAGGGATCTTCTCCATATCCAGTATAAAGGTGTAGCTATTTCATTTTTACAGTTTTTAATCAATAATGCATTCCAATTGTCCGGACCTGCAGCTGAATGTGGTTTCATTTGTCCTATAGCTCTCGCTACATCTTCTCGGGTAAAATCAAAGTATGTTATATATACTCCTTGCAATTCCTCTTCAAAGAATGCATTTATGTCGGGTATTGCTTTGTTACTTTTTGGAGTACTGAAAACTGATTCATATTGAGGTCTCAATGTATCAGATATTTCTTTTGGATTGTCAGTTAGTTCATTATTTCTTGTCCTTAAGGGCCCAATAGCTATAGAAGTATTTTGGATTTTCCTTTATTGCTTCTACTGCCTTTTCCTCTGCCCTCTCTGTATGGTCCTAAATCAGGGCTTGTATTTCCCTATTGATACACTCTAGTTTTTCTTTTATTCCTTTCCTGTCATTATCTCCGCAGTTGCCGAACTTCACCTCCACTCATTCTTTTGCGGAATAGTCTTCTCTCTTGCCTCTCTAGCCAGCTCCTCTTTCCTTTTGGCTGTGATTTCGAAGCATATTTTTCTAAAATTCTCAGTGTTTTTTCTTCCAAGGTTGTTAGCATTTCTTCAGTTTTATTCTCAAATTATTCTCCATTCTATTTGGGCCATGTGCGATCTGATTGCTTCCCAATTTATAGTCTTGGAGTTTAAGTTAAAGACCCCAAATTTACTTCTTTCCTCAATATGTGTATTGTCTTTTAATGCTGTCATCATATTTGTTGATTATCTCAATTAAGTTGTGGTCTGAGATAATGGTTGGGGTTATTTTTTTATATCAGCAATCAAGTTCGTGTTATTTGTGAATACCAGATCCAGGCAGTTGTTTTTTCTGGTATTTTCTGTTATCTCCTGTGTGTCAGCATGAACTCATTTGTGAGAGCCATCAACATTTTTGCTTGCTCCTGGTCTTCTCTTGTGCCCCCCTTGTTCTGGTGAATATATATATTCCTATCCACCTTTTTGTATTTTATAAATGGAAAGTTAGTCTCCACCAATGGCCTCTGAGAATTTTTTGGTTGGGGTGCTTGGAGGTCTATAGGTGACTATTAGTATCACATTTAGTTTTTCTATTTTCAGTGCTAGGAGTTCCACGTAGCTGTTTGATTTACTTATCATCATCTCTATCATATGACCTTGTACATATATAGCACAGCCACCTTTACATCTCATTGTTCTATCTGCTCTCAGTAAGTTGAAGCCATCTATATTTATCTCTTTTATCAATACAATGTTCGCAGTTTTCACAATTTCCTTGGTAATCCTTAATTAAGACTAGTTTCTGTAAGGCAATTAAGGCATGCATTGTATAATATATGTGTATATATTAGGGCATTCCGAAAACACGAAGTTCGAAATCCAGCAATGCGCACATGCTAAACTGCCATTTGTACTAAAAAGAAACCACACAAAAAATGGTCTTGATAGTCTCCTTCCTTCCACTCCTCCAAGCCCCTTGTAGGTTTGGGTCAACTTGTAGAGCGTTGAAACAGCGAGTGTATTGACACGAGCACACAACTAGCACTACTCATTCACACACACACACACACACACACACACACACACACACACACACACACACAACACACAACCACTTTCTGTTCATCAACCCATCCCCACTAGGTGGGCATCTGCTGCCTGCCTACAAACTGTGTTATCAGTCTGATGTGTCATACCACTACTAATGAGTCTTATTTGTTTCACAGATGGCAACAACACGCAAGCAAGTGAGTTTGTGGCTTCTCGGGCACCTCAGGGAGGAGGATTTCTCTTCCATGAGACAGCTTCCCACCATGGGTGAAGTTGGAAAGCGTCTGTTTTTCATCCAACGAGTCACAAAGCAAAGCCTTCCAAGAGCATGTAGTGATGTGGCTGAAGAACTCATGGAGGTGTGGACAAAAGCATTGTTGAAGACATCCCACAAGCCATACATTGTTGCCAAGCTCAAAAAGCTTCACGAGAGGTACGTGAAGTTGTCTAATCACAAGGATCGACGAACGGAAACACAGCGAGCTCATGAACAACAGTTCTTGTTGGACATGGAGACCTTGTTTGATGTTGCTCACTCTGAAGCTGGATCTTCGAAGACAAATAAAGAGGACTGCGACTTCCTAAAAGACCAATGGACAATGAGAAAGATGGTCATTGGCCCAGAAGACATTGCATTTGCCAAAGCATCCAAGGCAATGAAGCAGGAGAATGAGGAGCGACGACGACACAAGTCTAAGGAGGAAATGAAATGAATACGGGAGCCAGAGCATGCAGAATATACATATACAGTAAATACTCAATGATTCGGGATGAGTCAGACTTGTCCTCTGTCAAGTGCTATTATACTTTTGTTTATTTTACTGAGAAGTGTTTTATTTCCTATGTTAAATGCCATTATTATTTTGTTTCTTTTACTAAGTGAAGTGTTTTTTTAATACCTACTGTATTGTACGAAAAGGTAAACAATAAAATTTTTTGTTTCACGCTCAAAATAATTCAGGCAACGGTGTTGCGGTGGGGTTATCCAATAAACCAATGAAGTTCCGAGTCAATGTGAACACCCGACAACATTTTTATTCATGCAATTTTTGTCTACCGGTACGGGGGAGAAGACTTACTTCAAAACCAAACACCCAAAGGCGGCTCGTTGCTGAGGGAGGACGGGCTTTCTAAGAATCCCTGATGCGGTAAACCTTCCCGAGTCTCGTTGATCCCGACGCGACCCTCCAGGCGTGACCTCGTTATCCTCAGAACAGAGAAACAATGCGATTAGTTAAAGTGTCCCAATGCCCACCGGACTGACCCAACCTCAGGACCTCCCAATATTCCACGAAAAAGGAAACAAAAATGCTCCACATTCCCGATGACAATGCCGTAGCCAAATCAAACTGTAACCTCAACGGGTTGGAAAAACACACTAGAGGAAAAACCATGGACAAACTTTATTGATGGAAAAGGGGAGTTTACATTCTATACAACACATGAAAGGGAGGAAAAGTTAGAAAAGCGGGGTTAGGCAGGGTGAAGCAAGGACATTAAGGTAAGTGGGCAGACAAGCAATAAGGTATATCTTTAC